>JAODLI010074961.1:0-12675 GCA_027575585.1 Percopsis omiscomaycus | reverse complement strand
ATAATTACTCACTGGCTCTCCAGAGCATGTCAATTTCCTAGTCCATTGGGGGGGGGGTAGTGGAGTGAGGGGTGGGGTGCTTAATTACTAGTTTCCAAACGCATTAAAAAATGAACAATGGCTGCCTCTGTTGCCAAAAGCCAAGGTAAGCCACTGAGAGGAGAATGGCCAAGTGTAGAGTGCACTTGTGACGCCGTTTCACCTCCAACACAGTTTATTTGTGGCCCTCGAAGTCTATCTACCATATTCGTCAAATCTTGGCCTCTTTATGATGAAACCTACTGTGAATTTTCAGCTGCTGCTCCCCCATTTAGTTAGATGGAATTCAGGTACCCTCGGAGAGATAGCTCGAGGGCCAATCAAAAAAGCCTTAACCTATGAACAAGCATAAAGAGCGACCAATGACTTTGCATGGGCAAACAGTACTCTGCCTGCAAGATGTGACTGCGTCTTTCTCTCTTATATCCATCTGCTTAAGGGAAGATGAGGACTCTGGCAATGTTGCCAGGGATTTGGAGCCAAGGTTATTTGTAGCTGGTTTTCTATAACAGTACAATACCGCAATATTTACAAGCACACAGGTTTGTACAGCGGCTCCATGCTGCTAGAGGCTGCGCTCCACTAAGGGATGTGTTTGTACCTGGAGGCTTACATAGCCTCCCGACCCAGTAGCTGTTTCCTGCTGGGATTTGGTTAAGCAATAATAGAGTAACAGCACATCTGGGTAGCATGGCAAAGGTCATGCCAGGTATCTTTTGGAGGATCCTATGGCTCTATACTACATAAATAAATATAGTGTATATATACATTATATTTGGTATATTTCCTTTTCAAGTGAAAGATAGAATTTCCTTGGGGCTGGTACAGTGCATCACATTTTCCAGGATTAATATAAATTCCTTCATGAGTAATTACATAGTTTTTGGTGATATGACAATATACATTGTGTTACCATAGAAATGTGACTTCCGATAGAGATTTTGCTATACCGTTTATACTGTACAATGCTACATTCAATCAGTGCTCATAACTGTTTTACATGATTTGGGCAGTCTTGTCCCTGGGAATAGGCATTAACCTGTGGTTATTTTAAAGACAAATCATTTCTTAGTTGAATGTCCAAAAAACGTTTTCAGAGTATCCATAGCCATGGTCCTTTGGACAAACATCAGATTTATTAGCATTTTGTTGATTAGAAGGAATTCTCAACAAAGTGAACTTTTATTGTTTACTTCTTTCCTTTGTTAGTTAGACAAATTCACCCAAATAATGTGAGAACAAAAGATTTATTCACCTTATTAATGTCAAACAGTGAGGGATTGAAGTAATAGTTTCATGCTCCAGTCTGCAGCCGCTTGTTGATGCTCCTGGCCTGCAAATCAGTGCCAGAATATTAACTCTTAAGCTACCCATGCAGACGCAGACACAGACACTGATGTTAGATGGAACCTATTGATCTTCAAATCACCCCCCCACCCCACCCCTCCAAAAAAAGGAGTTTCCTTTCTAGCAGAAGAGTATTGATTAAAACTGAGGTTACTGCTGCCCATGACTTACTCCTATAAAATGATGTAGCCGATACCGCCAGATAACAGAAATACCAACCAAACAGTTAAAGTGTTTATTTTGAAATGATAATGCATGCCAGTGTTTTATATGTAGTTTAGTTAATTGCGTATTTCTGTAATTTATTTTAGAATGGGAATTCTCAAATGCAGATCAGTTACAGCACTAGGCCATGACGTTCCTGGAAACGTCCTTCATTCTAAATCATACAAAGTGGAGGCATTCCAGAGGGCATGTCATTTTAATCACCGGACCTGATTGGGAGAAATTAAGGACATTTGTGTGCAGAGGAAGACTCGAATATTGTTGTATTGCACTTACTAGAGTTAATTATGACACTGCTAATGTGAATATGCATGCATCTATAACATTTGACTTATCCTGTTTTAAGTAAAATGTATTTTTTTCAATGTCAAGGTTTGCCTCAGTCATAAGATCAATGTTGTATATACAGTATCTGAAGAATCTTATTCTGTCTCTCGCCTTCTTGTTAATCTTACCACAAAAGGAAACAATGCTTAAAATATATAGGCTACAGTATATATTTCAGATGCATGCCATTTTACGGAGCTTTAATGACTGTAACATTAAAGCTCCACTAAACAAAATTAACATATTCCAATCCTTTTATTTCAACCTGCTATCCGAATCATGACCTACTTCAACAGCCTTCTGTCACCCCCTGCCGCAATTCCACGGAAGTTTTCTATTGTCTTGTTAGCAATTCGGACCTAGCATAATAAATTCTGACTAGCCCGTAGTGCATCTTGGTTGCATCTAAAACTTTATGAGATGTCGTTCTGGACAAAGCTCCAACCAACCACTTCCATCTGGGATCATTTCAAAACGAAACACCAAGAGATGGCAATCTGAAATGCAGCTCTGATCAATGATGGAAAATATAAACATTGTGTGTCTTGGTTGATTTGCTAGCTTGTTTTATTTTTGGATGTTTGGCCGTGACCTTAAATTGGCAAAGCTCCTTGTGATACCGTGATTCAGATCAGGAATCTCTAAATCTGTCTGGCGGCATGCTCAGATTCTCCTATCCATGCTTCAGTGGTGCAGTTTTGAATAACTCCGCCGACATAATACTTGTATTTATAGAGGAACTATTCTGTACGTATCATATATCATCATGTCATGGTACTGCAACAAGAAATGGCATTTCCATTTCCAACTCAGGAAAATCTGACCTAGTCTAATTCACAGGTACAGCTCCAATATCAGTGTATCTGAATGACTGCAAAAACCTGGTGTCATCTTTTTAAGTGTAACATTTTGGTGAAGTAGGCTAGCTGGAGGCAATAAAGCATAATTCCCAGTGGCAGGTACTGCTAGTGAGGTGATTATGCTATTTCTTCTCACATGGTTTTTGCGGTATTGGACATTAACTTACACAAATAGACTTTCCAGTTTTGTGTGAATTGCTGGCTGGCCTTTCTCTTTACATCACGAGGCAGATGCCCTTTTAATAGCTACACCATTAAACCCCAACTATATTCACAAGAGCAAGGTCTTAGTTCGACCCACTACACTCATTTGTGATTGGATCAGTTTACTGCTAAGCAATAGCTGGAGGACCTTGGTTTTTTTAGGAAATATATTGATGGTGTTCTCCACTTTTAATGTGCCATTGGATAGCTTGTCAGCTACAGCATAATGCCAAGCCATAATGGGATAAACTAGGACTGCTTAGTGCTCTATTAAAGTAAAATGGTATATTGAAATAAGAGAATAAACCCGAGATCCTCAACATTGTCAATATGATAATATACTAAACTGCACATGTGTACTGTATGTGTGGGAATGGCAAGTTATAAATGTTCCCAGTGTAAGATATTGGTTTAGAGACCAGACATCAATAATAAAAAAAGCATCATAATAAGAAAGTATCATTCTGTGTGGAGTTCCAGAATAGAAATACTTTATACCCCAAGGTAAGTATTTGTATTTCCAAGGCTTTTAAAACTTTCCTCTGTTCCAAACATGTTTTGAGCTTCTTGTTTATGATGTCTCCGAGATCTATTGTTGGTGATTCATTGCCCGGGCACTTTGTTTTTCGTTTATACTCGGCTCCGGGAGGGTTCCTAATAGCAGCAGGCCTTTTTCTTTCCCACTGACCCCGTCCTTGAGGGATTTGAAACTTCGCAGCCAAAAACACACGCAGGCGCGTCCTCCTCGGGGGCAGAATGTGTACAGGTAACCACGGCTTTATCAAACAGAAGCCAGCGCGTACGCTTTCCAGATGAGCCCAGCGTGAAGTGTTTACTCCTCCTCGCTGGCTCTGTGGAGGAGTACATGCGAGAGGATTAGACCGCGGATGAGGAGGGGGAGAGGGGAGAAAACGGGGCACTGACGTTCGCCCATCACCGGGTGCATTGGAAGAGAGGAGCATCTCCTGCCAGGAGATATATACTGGCCGGGCGGGCAGGCGGACTCTCGCTGCGCGCCTTGTAGAGGCATTAATCACTGCCAGGGCCGAGCCTAGCCACCAAGGTCAGCAGTCTTCACGTGTGTGGGAGGTGCACTCCACAGCTGCCACCACAAAGCACTGCTGCAGGTTAGCTGGCGGTGGGAGGCAGGAGATTGGCAAAAGAGGGTGAGGCTGGGATGGTGAGGCGGGATTGCAGGGAAGGTGGGAAACAGGAAAATAATGTGAGAGTGTCAAGAGCGTTGCTTAAGATGGCTGGTAAAGGATTCTGCGGAGGTAGGTGGACGTTTTAGTATAATGGCTGAGAGGTGCAGTTAAGGGTTAAAGTGGTGGGTGGGTGGGGGGGAGTCTGATCAGAACCTGTATAAATGTTAAGGTCACAAGGAGACACTTATTGCGACGAGTAGGAGTTGGACATTAGAAAAACAGAACAGGAGGTGAGAACTTGTCTGCGTAGAACTTGTCCGTGTTCTGTACTGTACGCAAATTTCGTGCGTCTCGCTTTGCCTGTACGTTGACTGCGCATGCGCAAAAACTGAGCGTGTAGTAATATGCCGATCCAGTAGGTGGGAATAGGCCGAGTAGTGGGAGTGGGAGTGACAGAAGAAGAACATTTTAAAACCTCTGACCAGGTGGAAAGAGAGCATAATTTTGAAGAAGTGAGGTCGTAGTGCACATGCGTCAACGGCAACATGAAAACGGAGTATGCCAAGTGGTCACGTACGCGCGCACCATATGCGGAAGCATGCCACGGCCTTCAGACTCTCTAAGAGTGACCTATCTTGTACCCCCGCATGCTTTAAAGTGGCGTGTTATGCCTGACTTAAGCATCTATCTATATTGCTAGAAAGAGTGATGGCGCCTTGCACTGTAGAGTGAAGGCCGTCCATCCTCAGCATGCGGGTCGGCCCCAGAAAGAGGGCCAGTTATTTACGTATCCCTTGTCTACACAGAGGATTGCCAGCCAACGGTTGAGGGAGGTTTGCCTGCTCAACGTTTCACTCCCACCCCACACGGGCAAGGGACCAGAGAGAATTACTCGATGCCGACACATCTTTCTGGCAAAGTCAAAAGTCCTAGCTATGTTACTCTTTGTGACCTCCTCACATTATTAGTGCCAACATGTCAGTCATGAGTTCCTGTTGCTCATGTCCAAGCAATTTTATAGGGCTATTTCCTCAACTGCTTTTGGCTACTGTAACGTCTGTAGCCATTTCACATATGGGCAGGGGGTAGGCTGTATTATTTCAACTGAGAGTTTCTTTGTAGGTCCCACACTGCCATGGGCACATGAGTAGTCTAAATGTTTGTATCTCGGCTTACAAATGTAAGCTTTGACTCAATTTGTAATGTTTTGTGAAAAACATAGTTTGTATCACATAGTTTCAGTGTAAAAATTGAAGTCAGACCTAAAAAATTAAGCACTAGATTATAGGGATCAATTCCTTGATTAAAGACAAAAGTCAATAGAGAAAGCCATTGAAAAGTCTTAGTCTATACTACTTTTAGTCCCTGTCCAGGAAACCGGCCTTAGATGCAATAATATTAGTGTTTAGGAGTGTTTAGGAATAAAATGTGTACTGTATGGAGAATTCACAAATATAGTATTAAACTGTCAGAAATCAGTTGACAAGGGAAGAAAAGTAGTATTCATGGTTGACATCTAATAGTTTGTCAGTGACAATGACATGATTTAACCAATAGCAGACATTCTCCAAACTTGTGGCATAGATTTTTGCAACAAAAATAAACGTTAAATAAATGTTAATATGCTAGTGTGGGGGTGAAGCTGTTTGGGAGGCACCACCATTCATAAATCTGTTGCATTTCTGTACAAAAATAATGTCCTGTGATGTTAATCTGAAACAAGCCTTAAAAATAATTGAGTTCTCCCTAATGTGGTGTATAAAAGCTTTCAGGTGTATAAATCACAATATAAGTTTACTGCAACTGTTAACCCAGTATGATACACTTTGAAAAATAAAAATATAGTATGCCAACTACTGAAAAATCAACATACATTATATTTTTATAATATAAATATAAATAAATATTATATCAAGATGACAGTAAAATAACCTGGTTTTAAGAGAAACAAAACACAAATTAAATTATGTGGGAAGAAATATATTTTCATTCACCTAGCCTTGACGTTCTAGTTTTACTTTATTTAATTTAAATTCTTTACAGCTCTGTGTTGTTTGATGATTGTGTATGGCTTACCAAATAGAGACCGGGTTTTAATTGAAATTTCTCGGTATAACATAAAACGGCTTTGTTCCTTTCGGGCACAAGGAGTTCAAGGGATTTCTTGTAAATATCATGCAGGATTGATGTGCGTGTCAGGTGCTGTCGAATTCTAGTCTCTTATGAATAATAGCAGTGAAAATGTGTTGATATTTCCTGAATGTCCTGTTGGAGCGGCATGGCTTCAGGTGTTGGATGACATTCTCTCTGTGGAACTGCCTGTCAAGTCAACGCCGGGCCTCTGGAGCAAAGACTCTCTCTCTCTCCGCCCTATTTGCAATAGCACAGTCGCTGCGCATTCATATCCTGGCACTCTTTATATGTCGTAAGTGTATTACTGAAAAATCCTCCGCCTCAATATCACGCCATACTGATTTCTTTCCTTATGTGTCGAGGTTTCAAATGGCCACATTGTTTACACAGTTACGAACAGCACTGTGTTTTCCCATATCAAAATGTATTAGGTTCTGTCAGTGCTAACGCAAGGCAGCAGGCTAATAAAAGCGTCAGCGCGCTGCGGCGTTGAGGGAGTCGGCTCTATAGAATTGTAGCCTCCATTCGGGTCGTGGGCTTCTATATTGGCTGGGAACCCATGTGACTGGTGACCCCATGCCACTTGTCCTTTACACTCACTGGCCGCATGCTGGCAAGCTGACCTTTCCTATTAACCCTGCTGCGTGCCTGTCATTTGAAGTCTTTATTATGCACACGCTCCCTTTAGGAAAACACCAGAGAATATGGAGGTGGAGGTGGGGGGTTGCAGAGTTAGTTATGTTCTGCATTTACACTCAGCGGTCGCCCCAACCCCGCAACACTCCCATTTTTATATATTTGAATATATCTAGACTTAATTGGACTATTAATCTGGTATTAATTCAGTGGTGGGGTACAATCCTCCCACCTAGTTTTGATATGTTGTCATGTTTAGTCAATGACCAACACATTGAAATCCATAGTTCATAATGCCAAACCATATGCAGACAAACAAATCACAACCACACATGTCCTCTACCCTCTTTCTATTGCATATATTTTTGCAAACATTTCCTCCTAAATCTATAGTAGGCTTCCCGCCCACATACACACAGTTGTACACAAATTACAAAACAGTAGGGAAACAAAAGTCCAGTAAGTAAGTGCAGTGTCAAAACTGCATAATTCCAATGTTCTCAAACTGTCATATTATTATCCTAGTGATTTGAGTTTTTCCCGCTTTTTTCTGTGATCTTAAACATTTGTGTCTAGACAAACACTAGACACTAACTGAGGAACTGTTGATACTCCCCAGACACCCTGCCCTGTCCACAGCACTGTTAATCACCCGCTTTTCTAATTAAATTGAGTTTACATACCAAACGCTTTTAAAACATGTTCAAACACCCTAGAATGACAACTGTTTGATAGGCTACACCGTTGCCACTGCCCTGTAATTAGGCGATAAGAGCTGTGCACGCAACTGGGCCTTGGCGGGGACGTATTTTAAAGAGCAGGCGCTCGCCGAGTCGATTCACATGCCACACTTTCCCCCCTGATATTATTCATGAGTGTTTTGTAGCCCTATCCAGCATCCATTACTTTATCTTTATCACAACTATTTTCATTATCAACCAGCTCTGCCACTTGCCTTCGCTCAACCTCATTCGACTGTGTGCCAAGTCAGCAGTGGCTCGCACAAAAAAAAATAAAGTAATCCACTTCCTTTCCTGATGGACTGTGATATAGCTACTGCTAATCTGTCAACCATTGGAGCAAAATGCCTGGGAAGGACTCTCGCGACTCTCATGTTGTACAGTACAGTTTAGTGGCAGTGTTTTAAGCTTCGGGGTACATGAGTGCAACAATCGCAGGGGCATTTTGCGCTTGTAATGGAAATGAATGTCTTGCAGCTAAATGATACAGTTTCCTTGTGAGTACAATTTGTGTGCTGTACTTGTTTGTAGTCCTGTCATGGCTTTAACAGCCCGGCACACCAGATTACGTAAAAGTTAGCCAGAGGACAAATTACAAAATGTTTTTGCCTTGCAGAATTTCATCATTAAAAATGAACCAGAGGAATGTCGTACGGATTACAAATGGGAAAATTGCAAATGCATGTTCCCCAACCCCCCATTTACCCTGTCTGAATCAATTGAACAAACCGGCATGATATTTGATGGCCTGTGTGCTCCAATTATTAGAACAATATTATGGCTGAGCTTAGTCAGGGGTACTCCGGTGGAATTCCAATAGTGTTTGGGAGCTATTTGTATTGGTCCTAGTCCTTCAGGGCCTTGAGAAGGGCATACAGCTCAATAACTCAATTCTTAACAATTAGCCCCTGACATGTCGCCAGAAAACAGATAGAGAGAATACTAGTGGGTAATATTTCCCCAAGAATAGAGATTATTGTTTCAGCTCAGATAGAATTGGAGAAGTTTGGAAATTGCACTCACCCCTGATAAGATCAGAGTTGAAAACTATGTAATTCTTCATTGCCCAACTCAGGCTGCTTTTATTTTGTCAACATAAGCAGGGCTCTCATTACAAGTACCGGGCAGCCCCTGTTCTTTGAGTAAAAGCCACCGTTCTTTCCCAGTGCCTCGGATTATGAAAAGACACACTTGCGACATAGCAAATGACACTGACTTTTATCGTTCCTAATCATAAATGCATTATACTGTCCTATAATCGAAGGAGCCGGTGTGTCTCAGCTATGATCTCACCTAACTGGCCATGTGCACATTCCCCTCCTCTCCTAGCCCTCCTCTCCAGCCATGGGCCCAGCAGGCAGTACAGACTGACCTTGGACCAGGGCCGACCTTGCTGCATCACAGCAGCCTGATGTTATTAGATTGGCCGAAAAGTGGAAAGGTTGAAACAGCATACACAGTCCACCGCACCTTATGTTGATCTCTCCTGCACTTTCAAGGAGACGGGGGGGGGGGACAAGCATATGTGTGTGTGTGTGTGTGTGTGTGTGTGTGTGTGTGTGTGTGTGTGTGTGTGTGTGTGTGTGTGTGTGTGTGTGTGTGCTGCATCCAAATGCTTAGAGCCACCTGCCCAGGGGAGAGCTCATAAGCCTGGGAGGAACATAGACTGTAGCACCCTATAGCTCCTTCAGACCCAGAGGGGCCATGCACCATGCTCTGTCTATAAAGAGGTCATAGTATTGTTACTAAAGCCCCAGAGGCCAACGAGAACAATTAGAGAGACGTGTTTCTGGGTCAGTGGAGCACAGTTACCAGTCTTGTTATACTAAGCTATTTTCATACAGGGAATGAAGCGACAGCGGCTTGTCTCCTGTTTGATGTAAGGCTTTTATGGTGTGATAGCTCCACACTTTGTTTGAAAAGGTTTACGCTAACTACGGGCTCCGTAGCTTTTCAGACTTTTCTGTTCTCTTCTGTTGTCATTTTGCTTTCAAACTTAAATCAACAGCCAGAAAACATAACACCCACAGAGTAGCCTACAAGAACCAAATGCGCAAGCAATAACCTAGCCACAAGCTACAGTGTTAACAGTGTTTACATTTCATATGCACACCTAGGCCTACTGCTGAAAATATCAGAGTTATTAGTTTCATTAAATATTGGATAAAACCAAACATGCAGGGTGTAAAGATTGTACAGCTTGTAAAGGGAGCAATGCCACATATTCAATGTAATGTTGCTGTACAGTAATACAGCCGAGTGCGTTTTGCTTTTATTAGAACTAATTGCTATGGGCTGTATACCTCTCTCTGGGGCGGGCTATCAGGTGGGTAATACAGCAGTAAACAAGTTAACAATGCTTGACAGGGATCAAAATGGACATGAATTCCAAAGTGGCAGAAACTCAATGACACAGATCATATTAGGAGTGCTACTGAAAGCGTCACGCCATCCGGCTTGCATTCTGATCACCACTTAAGCCCCATATATCAAGGGGCTTGATCACAAATGTAATGGGCATTCACTGATGTATAAGGATAGCTGTTGCATGCTACAATCTTGATTTCGCACTCTACCAGTGCTTGGCTGCATGAAAGCGGATTGATATCAGCGAGAGGAAAGATACTAAATGTATTCCTTTTATACGAATAAGTCCGTCTTTCACCTTTAAATTTAGTGACGTGAAATATGAGAGAGGCTGCTGTATGAATAAGAATACGTTGCATGCATGAGTTCTCATAAGTGGTATATGAGCTGCATCAAAACAGATTCTCTTTTGACTCAATAATCTTAGAAGGTTGTGTCACCCTGGCCTAACTTGATCATACGCCCCCGTCATTTTAAGCATGAATTGTGTATCAATTATCTCCAGAGCCAGAGGACAGATGATAAATACAACAAGGGAGAGAAAAAAAGAAACGAGGATACAAAATATTTGTATCCTCGTTTCTTTTTTTCTTTTGGCATCTAAACGCACACGGTTCCTGAGGTACTGTAACATTTTTCAAGCGGGATTACAAATTGCTGACTGCACGCTTTTACTGGCTGTATTTGCATTTTAATGCATCCCCCCATTTACATTTACTAACAATACCACTCGGGTCAAAGTCATAATAGCATTACCAGTAAATATGTTGGAATAAATACATTTTCAAAAGCATTTTCAAGGGAAAAAATGGGGGAAGAGAATTTGTACCAATTTATATCCCTCAGAGATGTAAAGCTAACTTTATTTTCTTTTGCAAACAAGTCCTACATCATTTTCTAGTGGCACCACTGTTTTAACAGCCTGTGTTTTAAAAGGCTAAATTAAAGGTCTATGCAACCAATTTTGATGCATTAAGGAACTTAAAAAGGTCATTCTCACAAGTCATGCGAGCCAAATTGCCATTGTACACAGAGTGCCTTATTCCTCTACATTTTCCAGCAGACAGTAAAATGAATAAATAAAACAAATTAAATATATTTATTACCGTTAATCCTGGTTTGCAGGTGGTGAGCCCATTAACCTTAAGAATCTGACATCTAATTTGGCCTCAAATCCTCTGTGCTATAATGTATGCTATAATGCTATAATGCTGTATGTTTGGGCAGAGAACGGCCTCTTTGAGATTAATAATGAATTAACTGTACGGGTAATTAGGAAAACTGCTCACATGCAGGACTAATGCTGCTCCGGGTTTAATTAGAGCAGGAGCCTGCCACTCAAAGCATTACGCCACTCCAGGAAGACGGCGCCTGCGAAGTCCTGGTGATAAGGTTCCACGCAAGAGCAGAGCAATAGCACGGGCATTCAGAGACTTCACTGGAAAAACTTGAGTGTTCGCTACAGGGAGCAATGGATGTAAATTTACGTCATGCTAGTGACAGTGAGCCTCGGCGCACTGTCTGGTCCTGTTATCGCGGGCTACGGAGAACGGCGACAGTTATCCACCTGTTTTTAATGTGAGAGCTGGTGCGTTGAGCTGATGTGTAGTTATCCTGTCAAAGCCAAGAGAAAAGTCATGAACATATGGCTTAATCGCACCACCGAGAGCATTATTAGACATTAGAGAACATTAACCACGGCACGGCCAGTTAGTGGACACTAGAGTAAAGGGAAGGAGGGGTGGTTCCATCAACACAATTGGCTTTATTTCTGCTCTGCATCTGCTAGTGGTTACTAAAGATGACATGGAACTTGCCCATAGGCCACAAGGTTTTTGAAAACATGACACTTATGCTTATAGGATTCCGGATTGTTTGTTTTTCCCATTCGCGCTTCTATCTCTGTTGTTTTTCAGCTAGAAATGTACCTCTGTAACCTCTATTCAAACCGACTCTGAGGAACACAAGAGTTTGTCTCAATTTTGAGATAGTGAGCAGGCTTTGAGATGGACAGTGACGCTCCTTAAGGCTCGGGCCACATGAAAGTGGGGGTGACATTGGCCTTGACTTTGGCCCGAAACGCCACAAAGCAATCTGTATAATGAGAGGTTTCGTCTCCATCGCTGAGAATGTTTGTCATTCCGTTCACACGTCATCCCTATCAGCTCAATGCATGCTTGCTAACTCTCCCCATAGAGGAAGAGAAAAGAAAGATATGGGCCAATTATAAAGAAGTCGAGTTCATCAGGAAAGTGCAATGTCTTAATTCCGTTCATTGTCTTTTTTTATTTGCCATCATACAGCTCTGTGATTCATTATTTTTTAATGCTTGTGTCATAAATTGCCATATTTAACATAACATCTGCATATTTTGCAATATCTTTTATATGCATTACGTATGTCCTGTTTTGAAATAGGCTGTGATGCTAACACGCATGGACTCATGGAAACTAAATGATGGAGAAAGACGTGGTGAGGATTGCATCAAATGAAATGACTGACAAGCCTGTAATCTGAAGCATCTAGCGCGGTTCATCTAATAACATTGAGAGATGCCCTTGGAAATGTGGAGCGTGTGGCGACACTCAGACAGTAGAGGTGGAGGAGGAGGAGGAGGAGGAGGGGGGGGGGGGGGGCTGCCCGGGCCGGCAC
>JAODLI010074960.1:0-12677 GCA_027575585.1 Percopsis omiscomaycus | reverse complement strand
TTGGGGGGAAAACGCCCCCCCCCCCCCCCCCCCCCCTCGTTGCGCAACCTCTGTGGTCTAGTTTCCGACGAAATATACGTACACAGCCCATGGGAACGGAAACTCGCGAGGTGGGTGGGGTGTGGGAGTGTTGTGGCGCGTGTGGTCTTCTTAAAAAGACAGCAAGAACGTCTTAACACAGTGTAAAAACAGGCACACAAAAAAGTTTGAATTCTTCGGCGGTCATTAAAATGACGTGTCCTCCTCTGGAGCTGTCCGCTGCCGTGGTGCTGAAACGGCGGTACAAATATTTTTTCTACCGCCGCATGAATTTAATTTTATACGCCTGCGAGCGAACGACTTAAAATAGAGGTGTAAATGAAAAGTGGCATAAGAGAGACAGTGTCTGTGTGAATGTGCTTGCGTGCGCGTGTGTGAGTGAGAGAGGGGAGAGAGAGAGAGAGAGAGGAGAGAGAGAGAGAGAGAGAGAGAGAGACAGATGCACATTGTTCAGAGCGCACTGACAGCTTCGTCTCTTCATGGTGCGTTCGAGGTGACCGTTGGTCGAGCCAGGTGGAATTACACGACGGCGGTGCCTCGGGGGCGTTCAGTTGTGTTTTATTTTTCTTCCTCGCCAACAATATAAGGATCTATAGCAACCTGGATCTCGTCAGTGGCGAGCAAGGTGGAAATGTCATCTCTTGCCATCGCCATCTGGCTCACCGTGCTCGGCGTTTTCGGGACTGCGCTATCGGCCAGTTACCGTGAGTACAGAGTTTTACCTTTTTAACTGGAAGGTTTATACTGGCTCTAACGTGTGCAGGTTCAAATGTGTTAATTTGGGTTGATATGGTCTCCAAATGTAGCCTAAAGACAGGAGGAAATGTAGAAGAAGCAAAACTACTTCTCTCAATATTAAAGTCTAAGGTATGTAAATATTTAGGACACATGAATTCCATGACGTCTTTTCATTCTGTAGTTTTAGTCACATCGAGGTAGTGTTGTAGGCTATAATCTCAATCAATGCGGGCGATTTTTTTCAACGTTTTTTTTTTTAACGGAATACTTTTAATCGCATATAGTGTATTTAACTCTCAGCCATAGCACATTATGACATATGGAACTGACTGGGAGAAATACAAGAACAGCTGTCGTATGTTAACAGGCTGCCAGTGAGGTTTAAGTTGAAGTGTACACGTAAGGCAAAGGCATCCGCCAGAAAGCCCCTTGGATGGCTCCGGAGGTGTTGTGGTTCGTTCTGAGCGAAGGGGGTGTGTGACTTTAAATGTGGCATTTCATGCTATATATAATTGATTTCCCCTGTATTTCTACAACATTATCATCGCACTGACAGTAATTGGATCACAGCAAAAGTTCATTTTCAATGCAGCCTAAGTTGCTGTGTTTTCTATTCGATGTGTTATTGCCTATTTTATGTCGCCGTCTTACTGTAGGTAGGTCCTATATCAACCCGATGCCAAATGTGTGTAAATCAAATAATTACTTTGTCGGCCGCTGCTCTGGTGTCTGTTCAGTGACTGTGACTTGTTACGCTTTGCTTGGCAACACCTAGTGCTGTAATTCGGTTGGAATACTAGAGCAGTCCAACATCTCGAGTAATTGTTTAGCACTCTGGCAGTGGTTCCGGCTGGCGGCTGGGCCAACGTGGGAACAGCGAGAAGCCCCCCCCAAAAAATGTGTTTGTGTGCCTCTCCCCATTCAGAGGTCGTCCGTGCTGCTTAGCTCACAGCCTCTCCACGCACTCTCGCCAAATGAACCAGTTTAAGCCCGGCACTCTCACTTTCCTAATCTATTCAGCACTTTCACGTGAATTCCCCCTCTACTCATTCCTCTCGTGCTATCACCGGCTGCAGACTGCACAAGCTCGTTCGTATTTCTTTTTTCATCTTTTCTGCTAAAGTATTATTCATGAGATTATATTGCTCCCCGTCATGTCTGAATATGGAGGCGGGGAAAAACTGTGGATACGCATTCAGAGTATGGCTGTGATTAAAAGAGCATTTGACTGTTTCTAAATTGCTGTAGCATACATGTTCTTCTGATATAGTTTTTGTCCCCTTCCGATTCAGAGCTTATGGAAATTGGTTAACACCCTTTTGCACAGCAAATGTTGATTCAAAAGTATAAAACTCAAAGTAGTGGCCACAACCCAGCACCTATATATATCTATCTAGCTATCTATATATATATATATATATATATATATATATACATATATAAATAACTGAGAAATTAAAAATACATAAATAAATAGGAGAAATCAGTAGTTGCTCGGCTCTTGATATCAAATTGTAGTATTGGCATTCAAATCACAAATCACAAACAAATACCCATTTTAGCTTTTATTATCTAATAACAGAAGGCCACCATTTATATCAGTTCAGTGCATTCCCGAGCTAATGGTATTAGCAGCAGCCTGTACAGACACACAAATACGGTCTGCATTACTTTTCTACTGTGCACCTTGCATTTAACATAGCACAACTCAGACATGATCAATCACTCACTCGACCAACGCTCAGTATATCCAGGGATCGCCGGCAAAATGAACAAGCAAGATGTTCCCCTCATAATTGCCACGGAGAAACACAAGATGAGAGCAGAGATCTGTCACGGCCGGTCGGTGTGTCCCCTGCGTCAGGTGACAGAGATAATGATGGCCACTTCCTCTCATAGGAGAACGTCCTTGTGCTCCTGCTCTCCGCAGGAACAGTTGGGAGAGCGGCATTCAGAATCCCATTGCTAACACACTACAGATCACGCACATGGCAATCGTGATAGGTTATGCTATCAGAGTAATGCTGCCTGATTCTAAATGTAACCTCAAATATATGCTAGCGGTCACGGAAAGAAAGATTAAAGATTCCTCGCATGACGGTGAAATCATACAGAACATGTAATCTGATTCCTGTGTATTACTTTTGGGTTACTTTTGGCAATACAGTAGCCTAATTTGCTAACAACACGATGATGCTATTGGATTAAATTACAGAGGCAATATGCACCAGTGGTTCAGGAACCCTTAAATGGTTCCATTTTGATGGTAGTCCATACATGCAGCTTTAACACGCGCTCAGCAGGACTAAAAGCACACTTTTACCCTATGGGTTGTTCATTAGCCAAGACGAGCTCTTGATGTAGAGCACCGATTACTGGTTCCATAAATATTTACTGAGTGTGTAGGCCCTTGTATGCTGCCAAATCAATTCCCGTGCCAGCAGATTATACAAGTTTATATAATCAATACGCTGGTCTGGTCACAGGCCAGGAGGGAATTCAGACACTGCAGAGATTAGCACTAGAAAGATGAAGCAGTTTTAGCGATTGGGATTATTCACCGGATTGCACTTTAAGTACGCCACCAGCTCGTGTGTCGGGAAATCGCAACATGTGGACCTCCATAAATCAAAGTCCTACATCCTTGCGTCTATAACTCTCATTTGCACGTTTACCAGACGGGTTCCCAGCAAGGCCTCCTCATTTCCTATTCTAAATACATCCCCATCTCCGTGGGGGGTTGTGGACTTCTGACCGGGGCATTAGAGTGATAAAGTCTTTACTCCAACTTTTTTTTATGAGGTCAGGCACACGAGGCGTTGAAACGAAGTCGCCCTGCTGTGTGGGGGGCAATGAATTTGAAAGTTGCCTTAGGCAGGAGACAGTGTGTGTGTGTGTGTGTGTGTGTGTGTGTGTGGGGGGGGGGGGGTTCATTATAAAAGCTCATCCAGATAGCACTACCTATGACACAGCTTTCCCAAGAGCCCGGCTCTGGCATATTGCTCCAGATCCTGCCAATTCTGCTGGGAAATGAACCATGGAAACCCACGCAGTGTCGAGAGGGATTTCAGATTCGCGCGTAGAGTGGTACAGTAGGGCTACATACTGTAGGCCTGCCCACACACCCACTTCAAATAACCTGTCAGGTGTAGCTAGCCAACGCACAAGTCGTGTCAAATGCAAATGAATGCCTCTGTGGAGGTTTGGCCATTTAGGATATTGTCCGTTTCACTACAGTCAGTGGCTGTAAAAGTTCCCCTGACCTTGACAGTAGACAGCGAGACAATGGTAGGTGGCATGTGACCATAACTCTCCCAGGCCCACGCCGAGAGATATTCCAAATGTCTCCGCAGGAGTAATTCGGACCGCAGATTGATGGCTTCGGCCCGACAGATAAATGGAGTAAATTTAGGAGACTTTGAATTGGCGAGCAGAAGCCATTCTTTGGCCAGCTTGACGGCCTGATCCCCAAGACTGATGAGATCAATTAAGCCACGAGGGTGTGCGGGAGAGGGCAAAATGTCAGCGTCATTTATTTAGAGAGACTTGGTGGAGGTATTTATTAATTACAGCAGGGCTCCTTATCAGCAGAACATGAAAATCAGCTTTTGACCTTACGCCGAAGAGGACGTTGTGATAAAGGCTTATCTCTGGCTCCATCGCGACAGTCCGCATTGCCGCGGCAGAGACCTTCTGCGGAGAGCAGCAGATAATGCAGATTATGATACACCCCGCTGAGACTCAGGGGCCATCAACATGTTTGCATTGGCAAGAAGCTTAGGACAGGGCAGTGATACAGTTTGGCAGGGGAAAAAAGAGCTGGCTTTAAGCAGAGGGTTTTGTTTAATTCCCGTGCAAACAAAACCGTTCCGGATAAGTCTTCGCCCGGAGCAGTCATATTCCTGCTGAATTTCCATCCTGCTGTGTCAGATTAGGTCTTCCTCCAACGAATTCCCTCTCCTTTAAACACTGAACACTTTCCCCCCGTCTCAAAGTATCCAGTAGACGTCTGAACAGGTTATTTGTGCTTTACAGTGAAACATGTAGGTCAGCAGCTCCCTTCGCTTGTTACGGCCTATTTCTCTTTTTGGAGGAAGTTTTCAAATATTTCACATGTTTTTTATATCACTATGTTAGGTATTTCAAATATGATTCGTCGCCTGTCTATTTTAATAAAGCCATGATAGCTACAACATAGTGGGATAAAATGTCTGTCTACTGTGTTTCCTGGGTTGTCTTTTACAACATAAGCAATTCCGATTGGGCTGTGCAATTAATGAATGAATAAAATACATATATAAATGATCAGCAAAACCATTCTTGTGTTTTTGTTGTATACATTTGTTAAAACGTATACAAATCTTTTCTGTAATAGATTATTTTATTTTTTTAACGAGCTGGTACTGTAAATTAAATGAAAAGGGGAAAAGTCATTTAAAGTTAATTGGATTTTACATGGATAAATACAGGGAAAAACGCTAAAGATATAAATTAGGACCCATGACAAACGCCCCCGCATGACTGTTGGACCAACTGTAGCCAGGGGGTCTGGAATACACAGTGGCTGTGTGAGTCAGCTCTACGGTGGGAGATGGGGGGGTTGTCTGTCAGCAGTCCGATCAGAATCAGAAGTAAGTTTGCACACACTGTACAAGGAATTGATCATGGTGTAGTTTGGTGCAGTAGCTAAGCGATTAAAAAAGAAGACATTAGAGTATAAAGTTGTAAAAGTGCCATCCTAATAAATAGAATAAACTTAAAGTAAAACAGAATATCTCCACAGGCGTGTCTGTACACCTACAGCACATGTCAAATCAATCTTGTGCTGGGTCAAATCAAAGCAGTCTTATTTTTACATTGATTCACTCTACAGATATCCATTGTATTTATTGTAGAACATTTACAATAGTGGTGGTCGCTTCAATGCCTAGCTCTGCGTTTCCCTTCTCCAGACCTCACTTCACTTTCTGTTTTCAGGAAAAACTTCATTGATCCAGGTTTCATGCATTTATCTTTTCCACATATCCGACGAGTTGGAAAAGTCTGTACTTTAATCCACTTTGTTCTCTTGCTGGGCTTGTTTCGCTTGCTTTTAGCTGTAAGACAAGACAAAGTGCAATCTCAATCTTATTTTCTCTCAATAGATAAAATTAGAGAGCAATCTTTCCTGGAGAGCCGGTGTAACCCAAGAGCTGCATTAGGGCGCAAAGATGCCATGATTCATGCCCCACATTATCAACTCAGATATCAGCTGTCATAGGTGGTATTATAGACATCATGTAACATGTTTTGTTCTTCCATAGAGCCACAGCACGAAAAAAGGTATTTAAAAAAATTTTAAACAACATTTAAAACCACAAATATTATTATGAAATATCACAAAAAGAGAAATCATAGACTTTGGATGTGGTTCTGAATGTCATTTGCTGTGAGTGTCAATGTTTGCAAAAGGCCGTAGACATTGAAAACTAGTCTCATTAACTTGTGGTAAATGTCTGTGGGTTAGCTGAGGTCACAACATTGCTTACTGCTGTTTTCTCATTAAGTGTATATTTCCCTCTAAAAATGTAGCCGCATATATTGGGGCCTCAGAACATTGTGCTCTTTGCATTGTGCTCTTTACATTATTGATTTTTATCAAATAATGATGTATCAATAGCAATAATCCATCATTTGAATGACACACACCAACAAGAGACACAGCTTTGGCTGTTTAGTCGCTAACACCCTATGCCTAACCTAAATACTCAACATAAAGCTAACACCCTATGCCTAACCTAAATACTCAACATAAAGCTAACTTCGACTGTAACACTAACCCCTCAAATTACCCAGGGGATTACAAACAATTTTCTGGGTTTCCTATTTTTGTAAGGGCGTTTTGACCCTGCAAGATAGCAAGGCATAAATCATACCAAGACACACACCCACACACACCACACCTTCATACACACACGCGAAGACACACACACACACACACACACACACACACACACACACACACATATGCAGACATACACACACACACACACACACATATGCAGACACACACACACACAAACTAGGTAACATAATAATTCTTAGATTTAGAAATACATTTTATTTTCCCAGGTATCAATGAATCTTTCTGCCACTTTTAATCTAAGGACATATTTCTTTTGGTACCTTCTGACATACATGTTATTACAAGCAAAAGCTATGATTTACAAATAAGTGCTTGTTTGGCACCGACAGCCTTTGACATTTATAATTAGCATCCAACCCGTTGCAGATTATAAACGATATAAGATTACTGGTTATAAGGACCTTTAACCATGCACTGATTCGCTCTGTGCATTTAACAATCTCAGCAACCCTAAACTGAAAACATCTCTATGTAATATAACATCTGTATATAAACAAACATATTCTAATATGAATAAGCACAAAACCCAATTTGGTCCCAATAGGCCCTACCGAGGTCTGACTTGACAAAACGTACAGTATGTTCTAAACTTCATATTACAACGTAAACTCATATAGTATTCCCTTCTGTTGACTTAAGGCACATATCCAGTGTGTTATTATTTCATTTCAAAGCCTCCATGATCTTCCTGTGCTTTTCATTTCAGCTCCATCATGTCTCCACTGCCTAATACCCAAGCTGTTTCTTACTGTAATGGAGGCTTGGTGTGTAAGATGATCTGTTATTTAATGTTGTGCTAACCTGTATTCTATTCGAGAATACATCACATTTCCCACTGACAGGTATCTGTGTTGATCTGAAACCACAAGCTTAATTTTGATTCATCACTTAAATCCCTGCTAACTCCGCTGAGGTGATTTAGTTTATGTTCTCCATTACTTGCTGGCAAAACTTTCATTAGTGGCAGTAAATTAGCGTCTGAGACAGAGGGGAAAATGTGTTCACTGATAGGAATGTAGTTTCAGTTAGCGCTGATGCCTCACCTCTGATGATGAGCCTTCTTTCACATGTTTTGCACTGAATATTAAATGATCAAACATCTAGAAAGATGTGGCTGGCCTTTACAAATAGAACTAGCTCGTCAATCTGAAGCAACCTTGCCACTAACAATGACAATAAGCACGTAAAGAAAAAACACAGGGTAACCATGGAAATTAAAGCTGAGACGAATGCCTGGTTGACGCACTGTGGGTGAGGTGCAGTAGTCTGATGCTATTGACCGGATAGACCTGGGTCCACCGCTTATTAGCACGGAAAAATAAGTTCTCTCCTAAACAATAAACTGTTTCGTGTCAAGAGACAAGAGACAACATAAACCCTTTTCTTGGACTTGTAAAAAGCAATACTATTTACAAGAACAAGCAACATCACACACATCTCACTGGGATCCACCTGGATCCCACAATCAGCAACAGGTTAGGAAGTTGATATTGGAAGCTGAATTCTGAAAAAGGATCAAGCTCAATACCCAAATCGCAATATGAAACTAACTTTACTGGCACGATACTGTCCAGTTCCAACTCTTGGAGAAGTCATTGAGTTCTTGTCTTTGGTAAATATCATGGAGATGTGCATGGACAAGTGCATCGCTTGCGGTTAAGCGCAAAAAAATATTTCTGAAATATGTATTTCAGCCCTAAAGCAACAATTTTTGAACATTTCCATATAGATAATGCTACAGTATAATGATTTGGCTTACTGCCCTTTCATTAGCAGTTCTGTTTTTGTCACGGACTACAATCAGTGAGACCCAGAAGCAGGCAACAGACAGTTTACAGTAAACAGTTTTTATTGGTAAACCCACATGGGCAAAAGAGTTTGTGGCGGAAGGAGGTACCAAGGGGCAAAGCGAGAGACGTAGTCGGGATGCAGGTTCAGGGTTCGGCAGCAGGCTGGCGGCAGGAGGTACCAAGGGGCGAAGCGAGAGACGTAGTCTGGAAACAGGCAGCACAGCCACACGGGAACAGGCAAGCTCGGTGTCAGGAAACAGGTAAGGCTCAGAAACAGGGAGACGAGATCATGGTTAACAGGGAAATAACAAGCTACTATAATTGCAAGATACGACTACACAAAAAGATAAGACGATCTGGCACAGAAGGAAGACAGAGCAGGGGTTATAAAGACCCACCGTCCCTCCGCTAACGAGACAATGACCGACAGGTGAAACACATCAGACTGTGACAGTTTTAAAACGTCACCAGTAGGTGCGCCATTCCCATTAAAATGGAGGAGAGCGAGTAAGGCCTTTCCCAGAAGTGGTTTGTCCACAAGGGAACGACTAGAACTAGAGTATTGACCCATTGACCCATGCAGCCCGCGGTGACATGACACACTGTTGCTGGCTCGGGATTGATCACTGACCAATTAGGTGTCCCCTGAATGCACTAAACCCAAAAGGTCAAGACGGCAGCCGCTAAATCCAGAAGGTCGTCTTGATCTTTTTAGCACGTCGCTAACATGCATTGTTCTGGGTGATTTACAAAAATGTAAATGTGGCTGTGTTTATAATGTGATATTATGTAAAAAGGAGGACCCACCAGCGGTGTAGCTAGAATGTAAAGTTTTCCATGATTTAGAGAGTTGTTGCTGACTGTGTGTCGGCTAGATATTCACGGCACGCCCCGCCTGTAGCCTTGGGTGCCCTTTAGTAAGACCTGCTTCATTAACGGAAGGTAGAGACTGAGCTCGTCCTAGAAAGACCCCGTATGTCCGCTCCACTGGGCTGGACGAGCGGGGTGCATGTCCCCCCGTTGCACACAGGCACCGCTGACCTTCAGACACAGTCGGTCGGAGAGCTTCACGCTGCATCCTGTGATCCAGAGGTCGACGGGTGCATCCGTTAAGCTCTGTGGAATTAGCAACACTACGATTCTCTGGTACTGTACCTGTCTCCTGCCTCGGGAAGAGGCGTTTTCTTCACACATTGCTAGAGGGTTGTAATTTAATGACACACTATATAGATGTAACAAAAAAGTAATTTAGTTTTAATTATCTGCCTGTTATTCTGGCTCAAATGCGAAAGACAATTAGTATTTCATTTATTTATTTGATTGATTGTTTGTTTGTTCATTTAAATTATGCAAGAAGAGATGGGAATATTTAGCAATTTAGTAACATTTAGCACCGTTGAGGCCTGTATGCCTGAAGCATGCTTACTGCATGTCCGTTTGTTTGCACACACAGTATGCCTTCATGTGCAACAGAAACACAGCGTGCTTCTGAGTCCTGAAGCCTTTGCTGTGTGTTTAGCATTTGCTCAGGGACGCACCATTACCTCACTTAGTGTGAGCTCCAGCAGCGTGGACAGAGCTGATGTGCTGAATGTGCTGACTGCTGGGAAATGTAATTACCTGAGCGGCGGCCGTTAGAACCGGGCTGAGTCGCCGCCGCAGTTAGATGTCTCCTCACTTGCGCGTGAGACGGGCGTTCAGGAGATCCAAACGCCTGATTGGTGTGAGAGAAATAACCCGGATACGCCTGCATCTTGTGACCGCCTGGTGACCTGTCCTAATCTTTAGCACAACTACCTCCCACTGTCTCATTATTGTAACATCCTCCCTTCATATCACGCGTCAGCATTCTACTTGTGGCCCCTCTTTGTCCTGTTTGGTGACCGTTGTAAACGGCCCCCTCTGTATCTAAACCAGAGACATTATAGAAGAGATAGACCACTCAAAGAATCCTGAATAGAACTCTATGGGGGAAGTCAAAGGGAGAAGTGAGGAACCCCAAAGACGGCGGTTGCATGCACATGTCACGCCCCTCCCCCCAGAGAGCCAATCGTCTGCTTTATAACAGCCGATATGAAAACCTATTATTGTGGTTGCACTGACCTTGTGTAGTATAAGTATAACCTGTGGGGGGGGAAAATTATTTTGTATTTTAGTCACCAAACTTTTTAAGTTGTTTTTTATAAGATTTGAGTGCTTACATGCCGTTTTTATGTCCCAGTAACCACTGAAAGTGCAGTTATGGCTCTCTCCCCATTTATTTAGATAGGGGCCTGGTCTTGCCCCAAATAACATCCTGCAGGCGTTTCCAAGATGGCTGCCAAGTGGCCAGTCTCTTCTATAATGCCTCTGTCTAAACCCTTCTCTATAACAGCCTACATCGCACACTGTAAGTGTTTAATAAATCAATTCAAGTAAGACAAGGACTCAGAGATTAATTTGTTGTATTAAACAAACAGGAAGTAGCTCAACCCCACGTCGTATATAGATCTGCTTCCTCATGTCCCCAAGCAGAGAGGTGTGGGGGGGCTAACATCCTCTAGCTGATGTGCGTAATGTAGACTGGTGGATGTATCAGGGTCCGGCCTGTATTTGGGTCTCTGGGAAATTAAAAAAGGGAGGGAGAAAAGCATCAAAACAGACGTGTCCTGGCGAGCGATGTGAATGCCGCCAAATCAGGTCAGATGAAATCTAGGGGAAAGCAAACGGGCATATGGTGTCATTTTTCAACGGGGCTTGTCAAAATCAGGCTCCTGGGTGCCAGCCATCACCGACGGAATTTTGTTCTCTCCCCCCCCCCCCCCAAAAAAAAGGTCTCATTTGAAGTGGACGGCCTCCAAAAAGGCAACGCGCACAGCGCTGAGAGGCATGCGTCGTGCGCCGACGGAGAGAGTAGGGGGATAATTGTAATCAAGCTGCTGCCAGTTTTAATTATGTCCTCTGATACGTGCTTTAGTGCAGCCACTCTCATGCAGAATGGAGCTGATGGGAGCAAACAGAGGAGAGCAGCGGAGGGCTGGGGACTCTGCCCCTATTGTGGATCAGGGGGAAGAGGAGACAGACAGGCTTAGATCACTGGCCTCCTAATCTCTCTCTACCCCCCCCCCCCCCACCCCCCCATCCCGCGTGTTGGCAGTGCTCTAATCTCACACTGTGGGGATTAGAAGGAACACACACACACACACACACACACACACACTCACAAACTTAGAGTCTCAGAAACTCCAGTGTCCCTTTTTAAGGGTCACAGCTTGAGGTAATGGAGTATAGGAGAGGTTTGTGAAGTAAAGCTATTCTCAGGGGGAGCATTTAACCTCGGCACTGAAGGATGTCTTTATTGTATTTATTTATTTTTTCTTAAAGGATTTATTTAGATGTGGCACACGTTGTGAGACTTAATCAGGCCTTATCTGGACTGTATATCAGATCAGTGTAGCGAAACAAAACAATTCAATTTGTCTACAGATATACAGTCGCTGCAAGTTGCAATCGCAATTATGCTTAGTTTGTAATATTTCAGCGGAGCTTTGCAGTAAACACTCCAGACTCCAGGGGATATTGTCTTTTATGTTTTGAAGGTACTGTATAACGTACTGTACTAGACAGATACAGTGCAGTTAGAGGTCTTTTGCACATTTTCAGTTGACTAAAAGTGAAATGTACTGCTGTAGGACAATAAATGAGTCTACTTGTAATAGAGTCACAACACTTCTTTTTCTTCTTCGCACAGATAACTGCAACGGGCCTCTTGTTTCCATGCTGCCCCATGCCTCCTTCCAGAGTTCCTCCCAGTCCTCTATCAACAGTGCTCCTTACAATGCCAAGCTCAACAGAAGAGACAGTAAGTACAATGCACCAGTTCTGTCCTCCACACCGAACAGTTTTTCTCTATGTATACACACACACCTCTAGGATGGCTTAATTCTATAACCGGCTATTGCGTCAGTCTGTCTCTTGGTTGTGGTCATGAGCCTTTTTTTTTTTTCCATCATCTTTTGACACACAAGAGTTTTATCAGTTTATAAATAGGAAAATAAAGGTGAAATAAATGTACCATTGCTGCACATTTTATACTGTGGCACATTGACTCAGTGGCCAGAATTGTTTTACATGATTTGGGCGCACCTCCTGTGGTGGGGGGGGGGGGGGGGGGGGGGGGGGGGGGGGGGGGGGGGGGGGGGGGGGGGGGGGGGGGGGGGGGGGGG
>JAODLI010074959.1:0-12678 GCA_027575585.1 Percopsis omiscomaycus | reverse complement strand
TCTCTCTCTCTCTCTCTCTCTCTCTCTCTCTCTCTCTCTCTCTCTCTCTCTCTCTCTCTCTCTCTCTCTCTCTACTGAGGATTGTGGCCTGCCCACTGTACAGTACAGTAGCCTACAATACAAAACAGGGCAAAAAGGGGAGGTCCAAAACATTATATATTCATCATATTTTCATTGAAAGCCAAAAAGTGGACATATTCACAGCGCATCATAAGAGTCTTTACTGTCCAGTATTACTGAATATACCATAGACTCTACAATGCCATTCCATTGCTTTTCCAATAAATGGGTTTATCTGCACTTCTGCAGGACTACAATGAATAAAACACCATTTCCTATTTATTTTCACTTTAAGCCTATAATCAATACTGACTCATTGTAAACAATATAACCATTTACACAATTTACACAGAGGATAAGTGATAAATTAACAAATAATATACTTTTGCTAATAATAAAAATTACAGGGACAAACTTGGTCAGCGGTATTTTCTGGAGCTCTGGGTAAGCACGCCACCTTCTGGTAAAAATAATAAATTACTTAATCGTTAGTGCTTGACATCAATCAGACAGATTAATAAACGTGGACTTTCCAGAGTTAGTCTGCTCTTGGTCGGTTCAGACTGTTAATTACTTCAAGTCAACAGCGTTTGTCAAAACACTGTTACATCGTTTTTAGAGTTTTGTCCTAATCAATTCAGACGGAGAACTTTAACCAGAGCAGCTGTTAACAGACTGTTGATGGAGGACAGTAGGGAAGGTTACAAAACAAGTTAGGGAGGATAATCCTGGCATCTGCCACAGTCATAATTGCTTATAGATCCTGGAATTTCATTGAGAATTCTGTTAAAATTCACACAGGATATATCAGACCGCCTGCAACAATTGGAGTTTGAAGTTGTAAGCAACAGCAAACAGGTTTAGAAGCTACAGCAACAGGTTAAGTAGACTGTGAGTTTGGTTATTGGTGGTTGTATTAGCCTTTAGAGGCAATGGTCTAGTTTTTAGAACCTTTAATCCCACAAAGCTGCCTATAATGCATTGATCAGAGTGATTTCACTCTGATCAATGCATGATATTTAGGAAGGCCAGCTGAGTGTGATACAGTAATATGGTTTTGTGGGCCTGGTCTTTTTGGGACATCTGGTGAAGACAGGATCATGGGTTCAAGCCCATCTGTATACATCCTTGAGCAGGATGCATTACCTGTACTCACTGAAAGTCATTTTGGATGAAAGCATCTGATACAAGGCAAATTGTAATATTATAGGAATCTGATTGGGTAGTTTAGTCTCTAGGCTAAAGCAAGGAAAAGAGAAAAATGTGACTCAAAGAGAAGGCATAGTGGGGTGAAGATAAGTGTTTCTGAAGTAGAATCCAGATCTCCTCTACAGATTGTGTCTCTCCAAGATAAGAACAATTTTAGCAGTGTCAGCAACATTTTCCAGATGCACATTTTAGCCAGGCTTTGCATAACTATCCATATGGCCACATTGTGAAGAAGAAAATTGAGATACATGCAGAATATTGTTCCCAGGATTCCAGATGAAATTGGGGTAAAAATATCATTGTGGACACACAAAAATATGATCTTTTAGTCTGTTTTCTGCTACCGTTTTATTTAATTTGTTCAGTACTGGAGGTTCATGGACCAAACAATGGCACAACACTGCGTTACAGCTTCTCTCTTTGGGTACAACCGACTAACACAAATGTTAAAATTATTCCTCTATAAAATGGACTAAAGTACATACATATACAGTATCTTTCTCTATCACAGGCGCCCGGCACATAAACATACTGTCATAACCATTACACACAGAGACGGATACCCACACACAAACACACACACACAGTACAGACACCCAGCATTCACATATTCATCCTCAAATCCCATACACACCCAATCACAATAGAATACATTCTCAGGAAAAAAAAAGTTAATTTTATATTTCTTTTTTTCCCATAACACTTTTCATAACATAGAACAGAATCCGACGTAAACCTGTACAGTACCATTCCAACATCTGTCATTCTGTGTGTTAAGGGGTCATATTTGACTCTGTTTATCCAATTAGGGAGAATATTAACATGTGGAATCAAGTCTGGAAAGTGTATCATTTTAAGTACCATAGCCTGCTATATTTATGTGTGGTGACTCATTTAGGACAATTGGTATCACGTTTATCAATTGTTTTTACCTTGGCCATCGTGGAATATCAGTGCTACTCTTCAATATCTGGGGATTTAATCCACAATCAGAAGGCTTTAATATCATCTCATTGGATTAAATATATATTTATATCCCTTGTGCCCAGCACAAAGAATCAATGTTTCTTTTATCAATGTAATTCCTTTTCATTAACCTTTAATACTGCGTGGGGGGTATTTTATAACAAACAATACAATTAGTTCCACTTTTAATAAGCCATGGAGGATTGTTTGTATTCTTTCAACAACACAAACACTAATTATGTTTATTTTTTTTTACTTTACTGGTTTACAACACTAGTTACAAGTGCTATGGAAATATTTAAATGACCTTCGCATTCAATATACTCTCTGCCACAACAGTCACCTCCAAACAATAGTCCCATTGCCCATTTACAACTTTCCTCCAGTCATATTGTGCAGCTAAATCGCCCATCTTTGATATTTGTTAGAGGATTTTGTAGGATTAGTATTAGTATTGCGACAAAAAGTTTGAGTTATCAGTAATGTAGGCCCTTTAGTATATGTGCACATACTTTGTATTTAAATTGGACGTTTTTAAATATGTTAGAGAAACAGTTACAGAAATATGAGAGTATGTACTGTATGCATGCCATCATAGAAGAATCCATTATCTAAACGCCTCTTCTCTCTGGCAGCTATAATGAATATTTGGACAACGGGGCAAAACAGTGAGTTTTAATGATCACAAACATACCTTATATTTCCTCTGTGTGCATTATTTTTCTAATTTTCATTAAATTTTCATGAGGTCATTCTTTCTGTTCAGGATGAAAACTCGCACAGTGTGCACAGCGTTTAACATGCTGAAACTCAAACCCTGTGCGAAGCAGTTACTGTATGTGCCACAGAGGGATAAGATCCAGGTTTTCATTATAAACCTGACACTAAACCAGCTTATCGAATTGGTTTTTGTTAAGCCTACTTCAGCTGAAGACATGCTAATCATTTGAAAGTAGCTGGAGTAATGCACAGATGAAATGAGAACCTGAGTAATTTGTCCCTTCTATGGATCCTTTTCACAGAAGTGTAACTTATAATGTTATTTATGGGTCCGTTCCCTATTAGCATACCTAAATTAAATGGACTTATGTTTTCCCTACTATGACACCTCTGTGAAAAGGCTCCAATACACACAATTCACACTACTGCTCTAACCAACTCAGTTCTCCAGTACTTGAGTTTAAGCTATTTCAAAAGGTTTTGTGGCTAATCAAAAGCTATAAGGTTGGAACAATAGAATGAGACACATTTATGTGTCTGTCTCCTCTGCACCAAATGTAGTACATTTCTCAACAACAAAAAAACAAAAGGAAAACAAATATGCAACTTAGACCTTTTTCTACAGTTTACAATATAAAATTCAAGTGCAATTAAAGTTCCAAATATTAGTTACATCACACACACATTTCTCTATAAAGTAACAATCTGTCACTTGCAGGTAGTTTATTTCTCACTATATATAATTTTTTTAAGATAAAAAAACTATACTTTTTTTTATTTATTCTGCCTGTATTTTCATCCTGTTCTGTGATGGATAACCATTCCGCAAAGATTAAACCAAACGTTTCAAGCTTTCCTTTAAAATCCTTTTACAAATTAAAATATCCTGTAAGTGCACCAATTATTTTCTCATCTTGCCTGTTACCGTGCACATCAGTGGGACCGTTGATGATTAAGATCCATCAATTTATGTGTGAATGGATATACTTTCAACACACCGTGCATGTGTATCTACTCGTGTCCACACAAATGTACACTACGTACGGCCGCACGCTCCTAGCCTGTCTGTCCGCTCGTCGGTATAAAAGGAATGCCGGCTTCGGCAAGTATTAGCACATAAATATTACAAAACGCCCCAAACAAAAATAATCCAAATAAAATAGACAAAAAAACAAAGCAGTAAAAATAAAAACAAGTCTGTGTCTGTGGCAGTAGAAATGTGGCCATAGGATAAGGGGGAGGTGGGATTAACAGAATCACAGGAAATAAAGGTTGTATGCGTAGGACGGTGGATTCTGAAAGGTGCGAGACTTTAACAGGAAAGCAGAGAGAGCCCTCGTCTATTTGTACGGCCGTAGGAATCTGGTGACTTTGGAGCGCAGCAGCTTGATGAAGGAGCGCGGGAACATCTCTTTGGACTCCTGCGCCGTGTACCTGAAGTAGTTCTGAGGGTGAGCCAGCACATCAAACAGAGCTTTGATCAGCTTTTTGTCCTGCACAGAAACACACACACACACACACACACACACACACAGGGTTTCTTCTGATTAGACCAGTCAGATGTTTGATGGAGCTTATCTCATTTAAAAATGTCCAAACTTTTTTTTCCTTTAGAAAAAATTAAATAAATGAATGAATTGGAGAACTGGTGCCTTGCTCAATGGCACACGGTTGTTAAGGAAGGGGAGAGTGCTTCTTATTCACGTTTAGGCTTCAGTGAGCTGGTGGCCCCCTGTGGACCACCAACAGCATGCAGGTTCTCACTCCAGCTGAACTCCGTTGGCACTTTGGCAGACAAGAAAGTGGGGCGAAGAAATAATACAATCCAGTGGTGTAGTGTTTGGATGATGTGAAAAACCTGAACAGTTGCTGGCATTTGACAGGATGTTTTCGCCAGGGGATTGTAACATTGACAGCTGCAGATCTAAAGCCTTGCAAATATAAGACACGGAGAAACCTCTGTTGCTTCCTACAGTACCTTCAAAATCTCCTGGTGGTTCTCAGAGGCGTAAAGTCTTCCATCTCGTACAATGTCTTCTATTAGCTGCTGGTAGTCCTCTGGAACACAACACAGCAGGGCCACATGTTAAGGTCACAACAGGATATATGCTCAATGGAATATCTTTGGATAAATAAATTATACATATTTATTTTGTGTCTTTGTTACTCTAAATATCTTGTATATTAGGTGTTTTTTTAATGAAGAAATCTTGAAAACAACAAATAGGTTCAAATGTAAACAAGGGTGGGGATGTTCTTCATAAGGAGAACGGTGAGCTCTCACCGTCGTAGGTGACGTAGGGAACCTGGAAGCCCTTGCCACTGTTGCCCTCGTTGGATTTAAACTGGATCCAGAGCCTACGCGAGCGAGAAGTGAAGGCAATTGGCCGCTCATATGTCTGACACGTCTCATAAGTCGTTATGGATGTGGGCAGGGCTAGAATAGCACAGACGGAGAATTTCAGCATTATTAGAATATATTATTATTTAATAGTTTATTATAATGAATGTAGGATTATACAGTATAGGACATGTTCCCCATACAGTCATTTGATAAGTTAACATTTGAATGGATAAGAATTATGCAGTATGACGGGGGCAGGATAGTCAAGTGGTCTAGCTGTTGTGCTGTGACTCCCAGCCAGAAGGTTGTGGGTTCGAGCCCCAGAGTTGGCCTACCTGTAAGCCTCCTTGAGCAAGATGCCTAACCCCTATCTGCTCCATGTAATAGCACCATGTCGCTTGGATAAAATGACCTCATTTTAATTGTTCCTTGTTTATAACAAGGTATTACAGTTAGTATTAATTCTAAACATTCAGCCTATGTTTACCGCTCTTTCTCATGACCAGGACGTCTCCACACTCATCCTCGATGGGGAGGAAGATCTCTGGCACCACGATGAGGATACGTCGTTTGTGCGGAGGGTTGATGGTCCAGATGCAGTCCACGTTGGACGGGTAGTCGCCGGGGTAGTTGGGAGACTCGATATAGCCTGTGAAATCCCCCAGTTCTCCTCCACACAGCTGGTCTGTGGGGAGTGTAAAAGTCTGTTCTTTTGGCTATATTGTACCATACACATGTCTATGTGACAGGTGTGGCAAAAAGTGACATTTGCCACAAAAATTTGTTCTTCTTACAAACTGACTTTCAGGTTCCTATAGTGTAAATGTGACAATTGCCATACTTTAGCAGTGTAATTCTGTGGGACTTGGGAGCCCCCTGCTGGCTAGAAGTGATATATTAGTGATCAACCATGAATATCCGTATATACATAGATCTGTAAAATTATTAAATGACCATATTGTGAACCCCAACTGACGAACCATCTGACAATAGCCAAGTCACACCACATTCTTTGGTTAGCAAAGTACAGTATTTGTAATTTCAATCACATACAAAGGTTCTACCATGGGATTCAAAATAATTGTCAGAAAGGCCTGTTATGTGAGTGTAAAATGTCAGCGTAAATATTCAGCAACCTTACTTTTGCAGTGGGAGACATTGGTGGCTCCATCGAAGTCGGTGGTGGTGTTTCCTGGGCAGGTGATGCAGTAGTTCTGCCCAAAATCAGACTGGTAAGTGCCGGCTGGACAGCGGATACAGCGGTGTGTGCTAGAGTTGTAGTGGTGTCCGGGAGCACAGTGAACTAATAGGGAGAGCATAGAGACATAATAGACTCAGGGAGAGCATAGAGACATAATAGACTCAGGGAGAGCAGAGAGACATAGTAGACTCAGGGAGAGCAGAGAGACATAATAGACTCAGGCGGACACCTGGCAAAAAATTTGTGGACAGGAATCTGACTGTGATTTCATCCATTTACTTTGATTTTTAATTTAATTAATTAGTATGTTTTCATTTAATTTAATTTAATCAATTAGTATGTATTCTCAAGTTACTTCAGCTTGCACAAGTAATTGTAGTGTTTAATTCAATATTATGTTTATTTGTTTTGGATTCAAAATTGAAATAATACTTCCTTCAATTGTACAACAATAAAAGTGACTATTTTGGACTTAATATTGAGGTAACAAAGTCACAAAGAAAATTTTAATTTAGAGTAAACATAAAGCATATTTAATTAAAAACTAGCGGCATGTAAGCCTCAAGGGACCCATATACTATATGTGTCACGGGACTCGTGTTTTCACAGCTTTGACACAGATGCTTGTGTTAACAAATAAATAGGTAATAGTTTTAATAGATAAATACCTACCTCTTTAATTCCACAAACACCACGCCCAAATAAAGGTTAGACTGACTGAAAAATCTTATTTAGTACCCACACACACACACACACACACACACACACACACACACACACACACACACACACACACACATGAACTCAAGGGGTCATGCTTGCATAACAATGTACAAAGCACACACACACACGCACACACACCTTTACCTTTTGCCTCACAGTCCCTGAAGGAGACGGATCCCTCATACTTAGTCATGAGTCCTCCTCCACAGGGGAAACACAGCACTCGTCCCGACTCGGGCTGGAAGGTTCCCAACGGACAGAGATGACATGGACGGAAGCCATCAGCTGAGAACTGGCCGGCTGGGCACTGACCTGAAACCAGCATGAGGGTGGGAGGGCAAATCTAGGTGGATTGTCTTGCTTATGTCTCTGCCTGTTCTGCCTAACAGGATGGACATGGAAAATGCTTGTGTTCCCATGAAAGGCTTTTCTGTATGTTTTGAATGCTTGTTGAAATGTCTGCCTTTCTGTATTAATGATTACATTTTTATGCTATCATCATTCATCTACTACATCTATGTACTATTTATCTGATGAACTGTTAATAAAAAAGGTTTGTATTATGGAAAATGGATAATGGTGGGATCGATCTATTTTTTAAATCTTTGTTTTCCTCCGATGATTTCAGCATCTATAACATGTTTTAGGAATACATTTGACCCGATTTCCGAACGAAATTAGACATTTTTGGCCTTTGGTGCCCCCTTGTGGTTGTATGTGAAAATGACTTTCTGGCATTAAAATGATATGGCCACTAGATGGTAGCAATCAAACATAGCAAACGTATTTTAATAAATAAAGACGCAAATGCAGCATAACAGACGAGTTTTAATCAGCCAGTTATCTAAACAGCTGAGTTTACGGTTCCTTAACTGTACATTTTGCAGTTATATAAACACACAGTATTACATACTTCTACTAATTATTATTAGTAGTAGTTTTAGAAGGAGTCACAAGACAGCGAACTTTGGGCGTTGGATAGGAGGGCGTCCGTTCAGAGCAGTGTCAGGTTGTACCGGTAGGGTGGGCTGGGCTCTCACCTCCACACTGAGAGACGTTCCTGGCGCCAGCGACGCCCTGTGCCTCTGTGCTAGGGCAGGGCTCGCAGGATAGCTGTCCTACAGTGTCCTGGTACGTGCCTGGAGGACACTGCACACACTGCTCCTGTTCCCCGCTGTAGAACGTCCCCAAGCCACAGCTCACTGAGGAGAGAGAGAACACTGTACACACAGTACTGTGCATATGCTTTTACAGTACACACCAAAACAATGCAGATATCACCTTGACTAGCGTTTAGCACCAGGGTTCCTCTCCGCGCCCCCATAATGCCGTGCTGTGTGTACTGTACTCACCACACTTTCCGTCCCGCTGGACCTGTCCCGTGCTGCAGGCCTCCGCACCTTCAGGCACGCGTGCCGGCTTCTGGGCCACCTCGTATTCGGTGCCAGAGAATTGGATGTAGAACTGCTGCTTGTTGATGGACTTGCGGAGGGTTCGCATGGCGCTCTGCAGCCGCTGCTTCATTCTCTCCCGCACACATTCCACGTTGCACGAGTCTGAGTACGGGCACATAGGCGTGTCTGTTATATAGACAACCATCTTCCGCTGTGTATTAGGGTCACTAATCCTTTTAGAGCTAAACTCAAACTGTCAACTTTGTTCTCATTAGTGAATTACAATATTTTTATCCAAAGTTCATTTAATCTTTTTTAAATCGAAAGTTTAGTTTAACTCTAAAATGTCATATTTCATTTTCAATATTTGTTTCTCCCTTCCAAGTGATGATAAAATAAAAACTTCCTAATACTTTGTACTGCCTCTGTAGCCTGGTAATGTGTGACTATATTTACACTGTACATTTATTAATCGTATAGAAAAAATAAATTCAATTTTCTATCATAATATACCATTCTTTCTTGTTATACTGTATACAGACAGCATCTAAATAAATACATTTTATTCCCATTAATGGGTAATATTACATAGTATATATGTAGAAATATGTAAGGTGTACATGTAGGGTTAGTGTGCATTTATTTGCCATTGGAGCTGAGCAGAGACAGGTCCACGTAGCACATAGACGCCGCATGGGGAGAGTGCGTGTGTGTGTTGCATTGTCCAATCCTATGCCCTGTCCAAAATGGGAGAAAATACTACATACAAGACATACGATACACAAACACATGGACATGCCTACACACACACACACACACACACACTAACCTGATGCTTCCTCCTCCTTCATCTCCATCTCGAACTCGGCTGTGATGTGAGATACCTCCTTGGATGGGGACTTGCGTCCTCGCCGCCGCTTCTTGGACGAGTCACACTTTAGATTGACAAACGTCACCTGACAGTCGTCTGTACAGGGGAACTGACCCCCTGTCACATGCAGAAGAAAAAAAACACGCTAAGAATTAGAGGTGAGATAACATAATTGTATTCATCCCAGAAGGAAAATAAACCTTTGTGTTGGCTTACAAATTGTAGTAGCCAATATCAGCCAGCAGATGCATAGTAAAACCAGTAGTACTACATGTGGTACACACAGTAACACCGGGGGGTAGAGATTGGTGTAATCTTAGAAGGCGGGGAGGAGTAGAGAGTAGTGTCAGCCACTGGGAGGGTTTCTATGCAGGATAATGTGTGTGTGGTGTATTATAGTGTGTAGTGGAGCATTCTATTTTTTTGTATGACAAAGAGGATAGTGGTTATAAACCTCCCACATGTGGAGCAGACTTCATATTGCCTGACATGGTGTTTAACCAGTGTGTGGGCGGTGCTCTACCTTGCAGGCTCTGTTTGGAGGACTCCCTGTGCTTCTCTTTGTTCCGAGGTCGCAGGTGACACTTGGCGTCTTTGATCTTGAATCTGGCCTTCTGTTTGATGGGAGGGGCCAGCGTGTCTTCACACACACACACACACGCACACGAACACACACACAAAGAAACACATTAAATTACATATTTTCTACATTTGTTCATTCAAAATACAAATACAGAATATGCACTTAACCATGAATTAACCTAAGGTATATTGTGCAAACCCTGGGCAGCTACCAAGTACCATCATGCTTAGTGTCTTGTACCTGCACAAGTGGGTAAGGCTGTAGTGGCGTTTCTTTTCTGGGGAGCCTTTAAACTGGACTGGACCGGGACCCCGCAGCTTAGTGTGTAGCTGTTCTCTGAGTCTGTAAGACACACACACACACACACACACACACACACACACACACACACACACACACACACACATCACATGTAAGCAGAAGGGATGATTAGAGGAAGAGAATGACAGGTTCTTGTTCAACTGTGTGACCTGGTCTTTCTCTGCCTTTAAGCACCCAACATGTGAGATTCTCTTGAGGAGGCAACAGGGGATTTGAAAGTTTTGTTTGCTTTGCTATCGGACAATATTTAGAGCTAGACAGAGCTCTGAATGCTCAAAAACTACTACTACTACACACACACACACACACACACCAGTTGGGTAAAAAAGTAATTCACAGACAAAAATTACAATCTAAATGAGAGATCAATGCACCCTCTCTTTCAACACACACAGAGGCAAAGGAGCCAAATATGGGGGCTGAAGTGTTTAGAACTCATAAAAGCCAAGTGATGAATGGGAGACGGGGGCAGCATGCAGCCACAGGAATTTAAACGACACCCCCCCTCCCCCTCAGTAAATTAAAAAAGACTAATATTATACGTTTCTGAGACATACAGTATCCATCACACTCATGCGCTACTGGCAAGGACAAACGAGAGCTGTGCTGTGGAAACATGGTGCGATCAAAGAATGGAGAACATCTGCAGATGTGTTTCGGCAGTAAGTATTATCGCAGAGCGATAATACTTTTATAATACTATTCTGTGGGGCGATGCCAAGGACACCACATCGGTCTCTGCCTCAGCGCCCCCAGAGGAGTCGTTTGAGTGACAGAAAAATCAATAATGTTCGTCATGAAAGCACTAATCACGTAGCATACAGGGACAGCACAGGATCCAGAGTCCTGCGACGGCTTATTCTTGCCACCAGAGGGCAGCAATATGTGCAGTATAAGCAGATTGACACTTGTGGGAAAGAGTGTCAGAAGTAGATTCCACTTTATGAGGATCACATCTTTAAAAACCCAACTAACATACCACTACACTTAATAACACAAGTGGCACTTGATTGACAAAAGGCTCTTTATGTTTCAAGAAATACAATGAATTCTATATGAATGAAAAATCTCTAACATCTGATAAGACATCTTATCGATTCAATTGACAGAAGTACTGAGTTGACAGGTCAGAGTGCAGAGGACAGAGTTGAGGTATAAAATAATAAATGTACTACAGTTACAGTAGTAACCATGCTAACTTTTAACCAAGTGATGGATGCGTATGTGTGTTATGTGTGTGTGTGTGTGTGTGTGTAATGCGACTGACTGGCAGGCTACCTGCGAGGAAGAGGGCGTTCGAGGGGCAGGAGAGCGAGCACACCTCCACGCCTCCCGTCTTGGCGCAGGTGAGCTGGGCGCGAGGCACTGGCTTCCCATTGGGCAGGCACTTCACCGCCTCTGGAGGAACAGACAGGGTCACGTCACCATAACAACCACCCCCAGACACTGGCCTCTTTTAAGATGCAGGCTCTGTCCTCCCTACAGACACCTTAAAATCAATTCCCCCCCCCCCACCACACACACACACACGGATGGTGCTTACCGATACAGTCTTTTTTGTTCCAGTGTAGTTTTTGACCAGGAGGGCAGAGACACTCGTAGCTGCCCTGGGTGTTGACACAGCCATACTCACAGCTGCCATTGTTGATGCTGCATTCATCAATGTCTAAGACCCAAGCAGAGAAACAGCACGGTTTCTGCTATAAGCCTGATCACTTCAAGACAAACAGTGCATGGACAGCAGATGAGCCAGAGGGGGAGCTTATGCTATCTAATTCCGTCCATCTTCTCTGATAAACCTACCACGCCTATGGACTAATAAAATACACTTCACTATCATAAAAACTATCAGAACTACCAATGAAAAAGCCTTCATGGCTAAACTGTAGTGTATTATTTGCAAAGAAGTGCTATGAAGACAAATGAGAAGAGAAAATTCTATCAGCAGTCAGAGCAGGTATACGTTTAAATCTAGAGCCACGAATTACCTTTAGACTAGTAATGGCCCACTAATAATGGCCATTTCTATGCAATAGAAGCTAGTTTTAGGCAATGACAACCACAGTCAAATAATAATGATGTTAAAACCAACTAAACTTGTGACGTCATCAGATTTCACCAGTCCTGCTAATGGCGCTGCCTGTTCAATCATGTGGTCATAGTGCATTTAGTCTTCCAGTCTTCCGTCAGTGACTTCACATTTAAAAAGCTAGACCAGTGGTTCTTAACCTGGGTTCGATCGAACCCCAGGGGTTCGGTGAGTCAGTCTTAGGGGTTCGGCGGAGG
>JAODLI010074958.1:0-12679 GCA_027575585.1 Percopsis omiscomaycus | reverse complement strand
CAGGAGATTGTCTTGACCAGGACCACACCCCTAAATGCATTGAAGCAACTGCCATGTGAATGGTTGATTAGATAATTCCAATAATGAGAAATTGAACAGGTGTTCCTAATAATCCTTTAGGTGAGTGTATATAATATAATAATATGGGTCTGGTTCTCACCTTATTGAACATGAACTGTAGTCTGCGAGTAAAGCTGTAAATACCTCCCGCAACGTCAGCTGCCTCCGTAAAAATCTTCTTACACGTGCAGCACAATGAACTGAAAATCGCTGTGTTGCATAATCGATAAATCTATCAGGCATTTGGGAGGGCCGTGTGTCACTGCACCCAACACGACTCCAAATAAGCCACAAAGTAAGTAGAACCATGAACTCCATTGTGTTGAGCGAGAGAGTGTGCTTTTCTTCAGCACAAAAAGTCGTACAGTATCGTGATGAGTTAAGCGGAGCGTTAAGCACAATGTGAGAGTGGGTCAGCTGGGGAGTGGGGAGGGGGCAATCGTGCTTGGGCACGGTACAACGCAACCGGGCCTAGTGTGAGTACACCCTTATCACATTTCTTCCCCATTCTGATGTTTGGTCTGAACAATTGTATCTCATTGACGGTTTCTGTGTGGCATTTTGCATTTATGTGCATCCACATGATTGGCTGATTAGATATTTGCATTAACAAGGAGGTGTACCTATTCAAGTTGAGACTGTGTATACATTATGCTGTCTGTGTGAGTGAATTACAAGTTGATAACACTGACAGCAGCATAAAGTAAAGCTTCCACTGTCTCTGAAAGATCCAAGGCCCTGACGTAATCGTGTTCCCTACACTGAGCCTGTGGGCTTGTCAGCTGCAGTCCTCTTCTGGGCTTGGACGGTTCAAGATGACGGAGCACAGCTCTCTCAAGCATCACAGCCTCTCTTATTGTAGCTTCATTCTACTGTCTCTTGTAAAAGTGCTGAGTGCTCTTCTAATAATAGCAAATGCTTTACTTCTTTAGGTTACGCAACACCCGGTCCTCACATTTCGTGTCTTAATATCAGTCTATTATCCCTGAGGGCCAGAGAGGAGACAGTGGATATTAGTGTCAGAGGGAACAATTCACATAGTTTATTTCAATGCACTTTGCTATATTTCTCTTCATTATAGTAATGAGAAAGACCAGTCCCTTTAAAAAAAAAACAAAAAAAACATTAAGGCATTAGAAGTGGCTCAGAGGCTAATATGCCACTCTTCAGTCCACATATTGTGCTTGTTGTTCAAAGACGAATGCGAACACCACCCCCCCAAAAAAAAAAGTAATTACAAATTCTGCCTATTCAGTATTTCGCTGCACTAAGTCATCTCTAATTTGAATTGTAACAGACAACCCACTGTTATATATACATGTATTGTACTGAAGGCAGATAGATATTTGAAACCAGGAACAATAAAAGAAAAGCTGTTGCCACTGTGGTATTAAAACTGGGTATGGCTTTAACATCTGCTGCTGAAAGAACAGTGCAGTGCTCCGATATTGAAAGACAAAGATGGAATGGAGTTTGTGTAATCTTGTGTACTGTACAGGTAGAAGGTACAATTACCTCCCAATTTACAATCCAGTTTCTTCATGGTTTTCAGTATATCTATATATAAATTGGATCGGAGAGTTAACCATATTTTTCTCCTACAGCGTACGTTAAAGTTGAGAACTAAAATTGTATTCACACAAAAAGTACAGTTCAATAAATCAGCAATACTGCTGATGTGTATATTCCAGTAAAAAAGTAAATGAAAATAAATAAAATAATACCTGTATCTATGGTTTCCATATTCGTCTTGATGTAAACAGAACAATACACATGTTCTCTGTGTCAGAACAAAATGCTGGCAAGGCCTCTGTCTACTAAAACAGTTCCGGAGTGTTCCAGAGGAGCCTGTATGTGACCCTGCTGCTGTATTCATCTAAAAAAGGGACTAGTGGGTAAACAGTAGAGATGTACTTTGGGAGTCTCTGTGACAAACCGTTATTTTGGTGAAATGTCAGGCCTATAATTCGATTCCCTCCGCTATACCAGGGAAATAGAGCAAAAGAGAACAAAAGAGTCAAAGCAAGACAGAGAGAGAGAGACAAAAAGAGAGTGAGAGCACTAGGCAAAGTAATCAATTCTACCTCCCCCACCCTGAACCCCCACTTCAAAGACTATTCACATTGGATTAGTAGGTCAAACATACCCCAACTCGTACGTCACACACATTTTTTTTTTTTGCCCCATGGGGCCTGGCTTATGCATCTACCAGCCCCTGTCCTTATGTAGCTATTTAAACCTCTTGCACTGAGAAGGGGGTGCCAGGATTACACAGGCAGTGTAATGCACGCAGGAATAATTAATGCTGGCTAGTTATTTGGATCCTTCTATGCCCCTAAAACGAGTGAGAGCACTTAAAAGCATGTGGGAGAGACACTGCAGAGATCTCGCAGGCAGAGCAGACATTAGACTTGAACCATTTACTGTAGGTTTAAAACAGAGACGCTATTGGCAAAAAGGACACAAGCTATATTCGACTTGGAGTAAATAAGAGACATCAACATTTCATGCCGTACTATTAAAACTATCAAGAGAAACACAATACAAATTATAATGTGACACACGTTAGCGGTTTCTAGCAGACAACCACTTCCTGTGGATGGTATTACTGGCACATTTCATACTGTGCACATGCATTTCTACAACATATTCACTGAAAACTGTTGAGCCTTTGAGGTTGAAATCAGTGTTTCGAAAACATTGCTTTGGTTTTAAACTCGGAGAGTGCATGCCCCTCTCACACCTGATTGGCTCAAAATTCTCTCAACATGTTCTCTAATCAAGTGAAGTCAAGTCAGCTTTATTTATAGAGCATGTTTAAAAATAACCAGAGACTGACCAAAGTGCTGTACAGGGTAAGAGCAAAGAAAATAAAAGGCGAAACAGAAAAAGAGACAATAATAATGTAGTGATTGGGGCCCTGCAGACACAGAGGAGACATCCTAGCACACCCGGTCACAACCCACTCTGTGTCTACTCTGTGTCTATGGACAACTTGGGAGTGCAGCAAACTGCATTCCAGGAAAACAGGCCTGCAGTATATATTACCCTATAGTGACACTTCAACCCATCAGCCCTTCCATGGGTGATAAGATACCCATACTCTTCTAATTACACATTCCATTGGAAAATGCCTAATAATAGTTAGGAACCATTTCCATGGCGTTTAAAGGAACCGCAAGAAATGTTGTGACTTTATCCACATGACCATGGATTTAAAATTATGTGTTTGAAGTGATGCTCACTTTACATTATAATGTATGAACGTAAATTAACAATTTTAAGATTTAGTCTCTACAGATACCATTCAGATTAAATTAGTTTTGTACAATAATAAAATACATGTATAGTACACAGCCCCTCCAAAAGCCGTAGAAAAAAAGTGGGTCTTTAAACGAGATAGACATAATAGTGGACGGCGTTCTTTCATGCAGTGGGAGAGCATCATCTTTCAGTTTGAGCCGGGAACGTGGATCTTAGATATCTGAAGGTGGAATGCCCGATGAGGAGCTCCAAGATGTAATGAGGCACCAGATCGTTAAGGGCTTTAAAAACAAAATGAAGTGCCTTAAAATCAATCCTGAACCTGGCGGGCAGCCAGTGGAGACCGGCCAGGATAGAAGAGATGTGTTCCCCTTACCCTGTTAGCAGTCTGGAAGCTGCATTTTGGATCAGTTGCAGGCGGGATAGTGAGGACTGGTTAACACCGAGATAGAGCATTGCAGTAGTCTGACCGATTTGAGATGAAGGCATGAATGTCTTTTACTGATAGGCATGCATTGATTTTGGTGAAACAACCCTTTACCGCAGCATTAATCTGCCTGTCGAAGCAGAAGATAAGAGTCAAAGTTCACCCCCTTGATTTTTTTGCGTGGGGTTTAATATGTGATGAGAGAGGGCCAAGGGTTTGGGCAAGAATCTTCTTGACAGCAGGGGGGCCAAACAGTACCACTTCAGTCTTATTTTCATTTAGCTGCAGAAAGCCTTTAGCCATCCCAACTCTGATATTCTCAAGGCAGTATAAGAGTGTAGTGATGGAGTCCTGGTCATTTGGCTTAAGAGGTAGGTACAGTTGTGTGTCATCCACGTAGCAGTGGGCAGCAGCCTTATGAAGCTACATATATAGGGAGAAGAGAGTAGGGGCTAAAATGGACCCCACAGGAGATATAGAAGGAGTTCCCAACGACAGAAAAACTTCTGTTATATTTGTAGGATTTAAACCACATGAGGACTGTTCCCTACATGCCCACCAAGTGCTCCAGGCGATTGATCAGGATAGAATGATCAATCGTGTCGAAAGCGGCACTGGGATCCAGCAGGATCAAACATGCACAGTTTCCAGCGTCCACCTCTACCCCTCCCCTACAGCCATATCCACCTTTGTTCACAGTTGTGTCTGAAAAACATATACAGTGAGCAGGGGAGGAAATGTGGGGCTTATGGGGGTGCTACAGGAGGAGCGTAATATTACCATTAGAAAGCCTGTTCATAAACATCACATTTTCATGTATTTGAGCAACGGATGCTCCGCATTAGCAAGCGGTAAGTCTACCTCTTCTAATTCTTTGTCCCATACACACCTATGATATTACTTACTTTGTATTGTGCCACCGTTGTATGGATATTATTAACAGCGTGACGTGATGCGGGCACCATGGACAACTGCTATTACTCCATGCTGACATAACTTGGCCAATGGCGCGCTGTTACGAAGGCTTACATTTATTAGCGCTTCAGGCATTCCGGTGCGACGGCGGCCGCGTGCGGTTTTCATTAATATATATGAATAGAAATATTTTCGGCAGCAGTTATTTTCAGCCTTAGCCCTCTAAATCCACAGGTGGTTTTGGTCAGAAGCTGTAAGACAGCTAGATCCATCAGATGCGATGCCTCAGGACTTCACGTTGAATGTTGTTCGTTGCCACACGGGTGGCCGTTACAGTGGCAGGGCACAAGTGTAATTACTGTGCCTGTCTTGCTGGAGCAGCTGGATGACTGACAGGGCACGCTGCCTAGTTAGCGGAGGTAACTAGGCAGAGGCCGGGGAGGGGGGGGGGGACTACATGTGGGAAGTCAGGATACGGCAATGCCTCTTACATGATGGCGTTGACATTGTGGTGCAGGCGAGGGGAGGTACAGCCCAGGATCTCTCCCGGTGACAGCGGCCGACATTGGGGCACCAGAACCTCATACTCTGGCCTCAGGGCTGCACTCACGGCCTGTAGAGAGAGAGAGGCGACACAGAGAGAGAGACAGAAAGACAGAGAGAGAGAGGCGACACAGAGAGAGACAGACAGAGACAGACAGACAGACAGACAGACAGAGAGAGAAACAGACAGACAGACAGACAGACAGACAGACAGACAGACAGAGAGAGAGACAGACAGACAGACAGACAGACAGAGAGAGAAACAGACAGACAGACAGACAGAGACAGAGAAAGAGAGAGGAGAGAGAGAGAGAGAGAGAGATAAAAGTGAGGTTGCGCAGCCAGGGAGGTGAAGAAATTCAGTTGTGATATTCTTCCCAAAAATTGATGCCCAACTTATCCGGCTTGTTAGGCAGTGGGTCAGCCAGGGTAAACCACTTTTAGCTGCGTAAAGCAAACACATAGTGAAGCAAGATATACAAAGAAAGAACACCACAAAAATGTAAAACGCATGACCAACAACAAAATAAATGCTGTATAATAAACAATTGGAATTTTTTTAATAAAATATGAAATTTTGGATGCATGAAAAATTGACTTAAAACTAAAGGAATGTTTGATGAAACCGTGTTAGGGCTATTGTTAGGGCTGTTATGGGCTAGCTAGCATGTTGTAAGCAGGTATATTTTTGTAGTACTATTTGCTGTTGAATATTTGGACATGCTGGCCTTAATGCTTAGTTATTTGTGTAGATAATCTGCGCTCAATTAACATTTGTAGGCTTTTATTTATCTTGGCGATGATGTTTCACTAATTGACTCGACTGGTATCGTTGTCATTCCACTATGGAAAAAAGTGAAAATCGCCATTCCTCCCTAAAAGTATCTTGTGTGACCCCCGGAATCTCCCCTGAAGAGGTTCCTAATCAACCCCCCGCCTTCAGAACCACTGCTGTTACTTTGAATAAACCCAATTTGACAATAATATAAACACAAGAAGAAAACACAAGTAAGACCTAATTTCAGACTCGGGAGCAGCAGCTGCTCCAAACACCTACACAGACTTCAAACAAAGCGAGCTGATGAGAATGAAAGCCAGACAAAGATGACAAAAACCCCCAAAGTAAAGTAAGTGTACTCAGGAGCCGTAAGGATACAATGAAGGACAAGTGCCTAGAGACTATTGAGGATGACTTAGTCTACTCCCAGCCGGCCTAAACAAACCCACAGCCCTCAAGACGCGAGAGGGAGGCACAAACACACACACACACACACAAACACCTACCTAATCACACAAGTACGTGCATTTGCACACATCCACACAAATGCATGCACACAGACCAACCGCTCCCACACCGACCAACCGCTCCCACACCAAACATGACCCAAGTGCGCTGGCAGAGCATAGAGGAACTATAACGTTATATCGGCGAGGACAGAGGAGTGTTGGTCCTACGCGGCTTGGCAACGCGCCGTGGAGCGATCCGCCCTTGCTGCTGCTTATGTGAAACAGGCAGCAGGAGCACGGCTGGTGAAAAGGTGGGTTCTCCCGCGTGCTCCAAAATAAACGCAGCTGTATTTCTCATGCCCACACTTGAGCTGAACCTCCAAGAAGTGGGGGTTCAGCTCGTGAAAGTGCCACGAATCATCAACGTTTATGCAAGATTTGTGCGCGGGAAAACTGTAAAGATACACTCCTTGAATGTGTTATGGTGCCCCCATATCCCCATATCCCGCTCCAGCTGCCTGTAGATGTTTGAAACACCAACTGCTGCTATAGAGGGAGGGGTAGAGGACGGTGTGAGCCTATGTGAGCTGTATGGGAAGGAGGAGAGGGTCGCTCAGGAGTGGCAGGGGCAGGCAGGGTCATCATACACACACACACATCGAGAAGCGTCTCTTTAACTGGCAGCAGTATTGAAGAACTGTTGTCACACACACGCGCACACACACGCGCACACAAACACACACGCACGCGCGCGCCTCTTCACCTGCAGTGCAGCCACAAACTGAATAGTGCTGACCAGCGCCAGCGCGTGTCCGGGGGGGAAGTTGAACTTGACCGTGTCCATGAAGTGCACGTTGTCCATCTGGATATCCACAAACACGTACAGCATCTTGATGCCCGCTGTGGAGTCGATGGGGACTGCGGGGAGACAAAGGCACGGGGAGAGATGGCTGAATTATTCACTCTGCCGTCTCAGCTACGGCTGCATGTATGCACTATTCATGTTGGCGTCTGCCGAACGCCTAAACGCGCGCGTTCCAGCTTGCATTCATAGCATGCAGTCACACACCTGCTCGCTGCAAACCCCTGTGATAGAATTAGAGCCCAGCCCAGTGCGAGTCTCCCAGGATCTGATGTATGGAGCTCAATTATTTGTGGAATGAGAGGGACACATGCGTTTACCATTAACGCCGTTCATTTCACAGGCCATTTAGTGCGCGCCCGGGCCTAAAAAAGGTAGTTAGAGACGTGCGGAGCTAGAGGCAGGGGGAGGACGGGAGGGAGTCCAAGAAAAGATGGTGAAAGGGCATAAGGAAAGGGGGGAAGCCTTATGGTTATGGTTTCTTTGGTGTTCAATTGAATTTGTCATGAACAGGGGACATTTCCCTTCCTCATCAATGGCCCATTATGTTGCAAATCTTTCCAGACGAATGTCTAGTGGTTAGGGTGTTTGACTCCCACACAAAAGGTCACGTTTTCAATCCCCATCAAGCCTTGCCTACCTGTAAGCAGCCTTGAGCAAGATGTTAACCCTACCTTCTCCTTAATACTTAATTAATTATGGTCACTGTAAGTCGCTTTGGATAAAAGCATATGCTAAATGACCTAATTGTAATTCTAGCACTTTTTCCACCTAGCTTCCTGTGAGGTTCAAGAATCAAAAGAGTTTCTGTTTTGGTTCCAAGAACAAATACGGTTATGCAAATTAGGAGGGGGTGATGTGCAATACAGCAAGATCCACATGAACAGCTCCTGAACTATTGACAGGAACTTAAACCATAGTAACCATGGTCCAGGAACCAAAACTAAAACATTTATGAGATTCCAGAATCCAAGGTGAAAAAGGAGCATTAGAAGAACAAATAAATACAGAGAAACCAAAGAAATTATGTGAAAACTCTGGTTGAAAATAAACAATCTAAACCAGCAAATGGAGAAGAAAAGGAATAAAAAATTCAATGATAGTAGCAAAACAGAAAAAGAAATGGGAATGCAGTATACTGCAGGTGTGTGTGTTTGTGTGAGTGTGTGTGTGGGAGGGGTGTCACCTGTGATGTGAAGTGATGAATGGGCTGGGATCTTAGCAGAGACAATATTAAGTGGGTGGGGTGTTAAAGAAATCACTAGGTTTAAAATTTGTAGAAGGACTGAGAAGGGGACAGTAGGATGAAGGTGTTGTTGAATACAGGTGCATCGCAGAAAAAGTTTCATAATTCTAGATTCATTACACATAAAGTGAAATATTTCAAGACTATTTTTTGTTTTAATCTTGATTATTACGGCTTACAGTTTATAGAAATAAAAAATCCAGTATCTCAAAATATTAGAATATTAGATTAAGAATTTATAATAGAAAAATGTTGACCTTCTGATAAGTATTTTCAGAAGTATTACTTAAATGTATGCACTCAACACTTTTTGCACAAATTACTGCATCAATGCAGCATGGCATGGAGGCAATCAGCCTGTGGCACTACTGAGTTGTTATGGAGGCCCAGGTTGCTTTCATAGCGGCCTTCAGCTTGTCTATATATTGTTGGGTCTGGGGTCTCTCATTTTCCTCTTGACAATACCCCATAAAATCTAAACTACCCACAAATGTCCTCACTTTTTGTGCGTAGTTCAGGTCAGGCGAGTTGGCTGGCCATTCAAGCACAGTAATACCATGGTCAACAAACCAGTTAGTAGTAGTTTAGACAATGTGGGCAGGTGCCAAGTCCTGGTGGAAAAGAAAATCAGCATCTCCATAAAGCTGGTCAGCAGATGGAAGCATGAAGTGATCTAAAAATCTCCTGGTAGAAGGCTGCATTGACTCTGGACTTGCTCTTCTAAAGGTCAACATTTCTGTATTATACATTCTGTTTTCTAAAAGATTTTTTTAAATTTTTGGATTTTTGATTTCTATGAGCTGTAAGCTGTAATAATCAAGATTAAAAACAAAAAAAAGTCTTGAAATATTTCACTTCATGTATAATGAATCTAGAATATATGAAAGTTTTCAATTTTTGAATTAAATTATGGGAAAGTCTTCCACGATATTCTATTTTTTTTAGATGCACCTGTAGAGGCTCAGAAAGAGACACACAGTGGACCGCTTGTTTACAGGCACTCCCACAACGTAAAAGGGCAAAGTGGCATCGATCTGCTCCCTGATTACATTAGTGTGGCAGCCTGAACGCACTTAGTCACTGCAATTAGATACACAGTCAATGAAAGGGATGGGACTCGCATGCAGCATTAAACGTGGTTCTCAAGCAGTGGGCGGAGACATTCACAAGTGCGTTGTTGCATCACTGCTTAGACTGCAGTGTTTCCCCCACCACTGTCTTGAGGGAGCAGCCCTCTCTACTAAGGTATCCTGCCGCCTCGCTAAGGAGAATGCGTTAAAGCAATAATGGACATGGTTAAGATCAATTAAACACTAAATTAATTATTGGTAGTGGTAATGACGAGATTAATGATCAAAATAGTGGTACTAATGATTCAGACATTTATTTAATTATGTGTGTCTTCTAGATTTTGCCTGACCAAATTCTAATACGTTCATTCCCCCCCCCCCCCCCCGGAGGTTTCAGTGTGGAACATCCTTCCACTACAGCCGGATGCGCTGTTTGCTCTGTGAATGGAGGATAGTGGGAGCTAGTAGGCTGGAGGAATTTAAACGTCACTTTAAATACTCTTTAAATTGTCATATCATACTATTCGGGTTCATGTTTCAAAACATACTGTAACGTGTTCTTGACAACTTGACAACTTGTTTGAACTGTTTAACTATGTACTTAAAGCTGCTGTAGGTAAGATGTGAGAGTTGCAAGGAGAGCTAGCCAAAGAAGCACAAAGGAACAGGATTGTGAAAATCAACAACCCAAAAACCCACCCCCTCCTCCCCAGCTCCCTCACCCTGGAGCATCTATTTGCGCCATTAACAAACTTGTAGCCGTGTGCGCGCATTCATATGACTGGCCAGAAAAATTCGCTGGACCAGTCAGGGAAAAGAGGTCCTGATTGGTCAGAATTCTTTCGGGTACTGTCAAAAATCTATGATGTAAATTTCAAATAGAATAGATCTTATATTAAATACCTACAGTATAATTTATCATACTTAAAACTACTTACTAATACTAAAATTAACAATAATAACATGTCTTTGTTCATAGCAGCCAGCTCTCTATAATATTCTTTAAGTTAAGAACAGGCTACTTTTTAGGTCAATTCCCTTGAATAAATGGCTCAATTAATCCTAAAAATGGCTTCCTGAAGTTGCAAGTCTTTTCCCCTGATGGCAACAGTGAAGTGATAGGTGACAGCCGTGGTGAGGAAAGAGGGAAATGCGGTCGAGCCAAAGAAAGCGAGATGAATGGTGATGGGGGAGGTGGGGGGGGGGATGGTCACTTTGTGAGTCACTCTGGCCAAAAAAAGCCCTTGATCTCCCACAGGTGTCTGTCCGCCTGACATGCTTTGGTAGCATGGCTGACGACACTCTCTACCACATCTGAAGCAGCGCTGCCATGCCAGTCACTGTCACGCACCTCTCCAGATCCTCTCTGCGCTGGAGAAGATGGGGCACTGTCAGAGTGCCCCCCACATCAATCAATCAAATCATCCTTTATTCGGGAAAGCTACAGCGTGGAATGTATTATCTTTTGCAAGATTGCCCTGATTACAAAATATATGTCACAGTCTAAAAGGCTAATCATTCATTAGCACAGAAAAATTGTACAATGAGGAATACATTGATTTAAACTTGGTTGGGTGTATTTTAGTTGATACCAATCAATTTACTACACCTGTGTGGGTGTACAGGTTCATTCTATTATTTAGCTGTTAAGGATTTGCAGGCTTTGCAATAATCTTTGTTTGGTGTATAAAAACATATTTTCTCATGACTGGAATGGTATGATTCCATTATGCAAGTCATTGCTGCTATGGGTTAGTAAGAAAGCACCAACTACACACGGCCAACTGTACACACACACACAAGTTGTTGGATGTTTTGAATTAATATTCTGTTGGTCATTTTTGGTATTTGGGAGAAGTGAGGGCGTTCTGGCAGGGATATATCAGAACTATTGATTTAGCATTTCCTCTCATGTTCACGGGCAGACAGAAAGCACGGCCGGAGGTGAAGGGTCCTTAAGAACTGCTCGGGGTTTTCAAAGGACAGCCCTAATGCATGTTGCGTGTATTGATCGACTTGAGTAAATGCGATGTCCGGGCTCCAAAGGTCTAATACAGCTTCAGTACTTCAGTAAGCAAGGCATCATACACTGCTGTGCTGTGTTGTGCTTTTATTTAGACAGCCCATTCTTAGTGCAATGCTGTCCTTGATGAAGGCTTACTGTACGTTGTATTGCTGAAGTGCACGTGTGTTTCACGTGTGCTTGCTCGTGTGCCAAAAAAAACAACAACCACAACATACAACACTGGGGAGTGTGCAAGTGTGTGTGTGTGTGCTTTGTCAAATATAGCGCCTCGGATTCCCCGATAGCGCAACGACTTTTGCTAAAATACTAAATATAATAAAATGCGTATACCTTATTATATACTGTACAGTAAATGATTGTATGCCACTTAGAGGCAAAAAACAAAATTCTGCTCAAGTATTTATGCATGTATACGCTGCAATATGGAAATACCCAGTCCAAAAGTGAAGTGTTAAAATGCTAAATGGTACACGTTATTCCTTTAAGTGAGCCACAAAGAGGGAGACCTACTGAGGCAGCTGTGGCCGTAGTGCACCATGAAGTCCGCTCCCAGGGCGCGGGCGGTGAAGTCGTCCACGCAGCAGGCCCCGTACGTCACGTCGCCCATCACAATCGTGTCTGCCTCTGTAAACCTGGGAGGACAGAACACACACAAACACACACACACACATCAGGGCAGTCACAGCACTCGCTCTCATCAATACACACTATTCAGGGCGTTATGGTATAGATGAATAAGTGCCCTCCATTTGGTCCACGTGAAAGACGGGCTAACGTACGGTGGCCGAGACGGTTCAACACAAACACAAAAGCTACAACACAAACACAAAAGCTACAACACAAACACAAAAGCCACAACACAAATACAAAAGCTACAACACAAACACAAAAGCTACAACACAAACACAAAAGCCACAACACAAACACATTTAGCGACAACGGAAGTGAGTGACAACGGAAGCTAGCGTGTTGTTGACAAACGGAGCCGGAGGATGAGCAGGAGGAAAGTCCTAGCATGTTTGAGAAGTAAGTGAAACAT
>JAODLI010074957.1:0-12679 GCA_027575585.1 Percopsis omiscomaycus | reverse complement strand
GACATTTTTGGAAAGTGAGGACATTTTGGCCGGTCCTCACAACTTCAAAGGGCTGTTTGAAGGTTAAGACTTGGTTTTAAGGGTTAGGTTAGAGTTAGGTTAGGGTGAGGGTTATGGTTAGGCATTTAGTTGTGATGGTTAAGGTTAAGGTAAGAGGCTAGGGAATGCATTATGTCAATGACGGTCCTCACAAAGATAGAAGTACCAACGTGTGTGTGTGTGTGTGTGTGTACATGATTATACAAACATACTATACTCTATGAGAGTAAAGTAAGGGACCAACGCTGGCGGACGCACATTGGCATCTCCCATACACATTCATTATATTCCTGTGCTGTGTTTCATCAAGTATGCTGTAAAGTTGAGTTATACCCTTTTAACTCAGTATATTTTTATGTTATGTTACAGCTGTACTGTCATTACTGACCAGAACAATATATATATTTTAAATACTAAAACTGCCTTGTCACTGACTATATTTACATTTTACAAATGTCGGTTATCTGAATAGTAGTTGATGAATGCAGTGTTTAGAATATCAACATGTTAGGGTTAGGGTCCAAAACACTGACATTTTTCCATATATTCCCAATTATAAGGGAATAAGTGTGTGACATAAAGGGATTTTTCATGATATATTATGGTATTATTCTTGGCCTTTCCGGCAAGCAGCTAGGGGGCAGTAGAGTGGTAGATGCCTGAAGTGCAGGAGGGACTTTTGTTCCCTGAATGATGACTGGCAGCCTGTCCTCAGTGATGTGTCCATTAAGCCCCCAGTGCTATCTGACATACAAAACTACAGAAGGTGGAGTTGGGGTATAAAGATGGTTACGCTCAGGTATTTGAGGAAATTATGTTTATGTATGTTTAATATAAGAGAGGGTCTGCTTTGTACCGCCCCGCCCAATTTGTCAGATTGTCTGTCGGATAGAGACGGTGGCTTGATTGACACCCGATGCCCCTGTTTTGCTGCCTAGCAGACTGATCTGTTTTCTGCTGCTTGCAGGGAGGTAACATCCATTATCATGCATACAGTATTCATTTTTCAGATAGTTTGTGATGTTTATTCCCATGTTCTACTTATCCTACTGTTTTTTGGTAAATGTATTTTTACTTTAATCAATCCATCATTTGCCTGAACTGCAATATAGCTTCACTTCACAACTATTAAACTTTTATTGATTAACGACGGTTAGTTTTACTTGGCCTTTAGTTACCAGTTCATTTATACATGAATTCAGAACTAACTTCTAACACCTGGAAGACAAAACGACACTGTCCTGTATTCACCAATACAGTGACAAGTACACCCAAAGATGTGACTAAGCATGGGATCATATTATATATCAAATCTAAAATAAATACAAAATGTATGTGCTGTCTCTGAGGTTTTTGTGTTAGACAGTACGTTTTGAGGTGGTCAGAATTCCATATTTTTGTTTTTTCACATTCAATTTATTTTTGTTTATATACAGTAGCTGTTTGGAATTAGACGTTAAATAATGACACAAACAAAACAAAAAAAGACTTCCTAAAGTTTGTACATATAGTTCTTACGAGACAAGTATGAACTCTACATTGCATTAGAGAGTGGAGGGTTGGTCGGCTGTGGTATAGATCACTGGTGAACTTAGAATGTAAAAAAAAAAAGCTTTCAAAAGTACCTTACATGTCAAATTCATCTCAAATGCCTCAACTACTATGACCTGTATAATTCAAGTATTGTGAGTTGTGGAAAAACCTCACATCTCCAACTTAGCCAGTTGTCAGATAATTTTCCACAGGTAATGTTTCATAGCCTACAACCACAGATGTGAAAAATACCAACATGTCAGTGAGGGTAAAACTATCTTGACGCTTCCTGAAAAGGTAAACTGACGATGATGGCAGAAGTTATGGCTAACTGAATGATTATAGTCACAGGGGATTTTCATTGTCTTGTTTGTTGGCAAGCCACTAGCACTTATACAGATAGATTGCCAAGGCTTTGTTTACGTTCTAGAAGGGAGTAAACAGGTGCTTTATTGTCTTTTTCCACAGATACGGTATAGGTTAAGCATAGACTTGGCTGTGCTTAATTTGCTGAGCTTTAATTTATAGCCATTTGTAACATCTACATTTTTGACTATATTTCAAACTAGAACATTCAAATTCCACAGAATTGGAATGCCTCGGTTTGTTTAATCTGCAGGGAAGTCACAGTGGTTTTCAAACTTTTTAGCAACAACCCCCACCCCCCAAAAAACAAAAGAAAAAACAGTGTTTCATAGTTTATGATCCCAGGGCCATATCATGAAAAACAATGTATGTATGTGTGTTTGTGTATATATATATATATATATATATATATATATATACATATACATATACATATATACATACACACACACACACACACACACACACACACACACACACACATCTATGAATGCCACATGAAAAATGTATGCACATTTTATTAAAGACAATAAATAAAAAATGCAAATATTTGAAAACCACTGCTTCATAAAAGAAATATTATCCAATGCCAATTGTCATTACGATAGAGCAGTATCATCCCTGCTGCTAAAGGGGGCGTTGTTCCTCTTGTTAACAAACTGCTAACTGTTAACTGTCTGCTAACTAACACAACAAGCACAAAGTTACAATCAAAACCTTCTCTTCACAAGCATGGTTTGTAGAACTAGTGTGACAGTCACATCCGTAACATTCAGTAACTTCGGGCCTGGTTGACACCACCATCCAATCATGTAACAGCAGATGACAGGTGTAAAAATGGGGAACACAATTTGAGATAAAAAGTGAAGCTAAACAAAAGAAAGGAGGAAAAACTATTAAGTGACGTGAGCAGGCTGTGTTGGACAGTCCTTAAAGGGACTGGACAATTGGGACCGTTTAAGTGAACACAGGCGTGAAACACACACACAATCTTCCTGCTCTCTGCTGTGACCCCCCACGGGTATCTTGCTGTTATGGTCTCCTGTCCTCTGTTGCCCAGTTGCCCGGACAGCAGAGACTGTGATGGCTTGTTGGCGCTGCGTCAGCGGCGGAACTACATATCCCATGACCACCCTGTCTCTTGCATATTTGCAAATACGTAAGAGGGACAACAGTATCCAGTCACTGCTGTCAGTCTGTGTGTGTGTGTGTGTGTTTGCTTCTTGTGTGCATGTGACTACATTACAAGTGGTGTGTGTGTGTGTGCGTGCGTGTGTGTGTGTGTCCCGACAGTCACACTGGATGTCTACTTCTCGTCCTCGTCCCCTTCGCTCATGCTGCTGATGGAGGCGGACGCTCCTTTGGGAGAGGTGGGGGGCGAGGGGCGGGCACTGTGCCAGCGGGAGGGAGGGGACGGCGGGGATGGGGAGCGCAGGGGGGAGAGTTCCCGCGGGGGGGTGTTGCACGGCGAGCCCCGGGGGGACAAGGCGTAGGAGAGCATTCGCCCGCTGCGCTCCTGGAAGACCTGTTTCTGTGGAGAGAGAGAGAGAGCGAGAGACTGAGAGAGAGAGAGAGAATTAATGCATTGGTTCTTAGAGGTTGCGACATGCTTTCGCCATTTTGAAATCATCTGTTTTTTTGCAGTTATGTGTAATGTGTTTTTTATTAACTGTAACACATGCGCATGCATGTTTCAAAGCTGTTTATGGGGGTGACAATAAACAGCTATGAACCACTTGTTTTGGGGCCTGTGGGTCAAACTGTTTGAGAAGCTGAATTAAATGAGGATTCTGGCCGTTGTTCAAAGATATCTCAAGACATTCAGCTTTGGTGCTTAATTATTCCACCTGGGAAAGAATACTCAGCCAGCCAAAAATGTTAATATCAGAAGTTTATTTCTGTTTGATAAAGAATAATAACTATAATATGATAATAATAACTGTATTGAAGACCTTTGTGCCAGACCTTAGATGATACTTTCTCATATCTTGAAAAGGCTTGAACAATACCATCTTGCCAGCAGCTGAACTACTACATATAACAGGAATAACAGTGTAAAATGGTTCTGTTGAATATTTGTTTAATATTTAAGGGACAAGAGTAAGGCGAGATAGCAAAGACTGTGGCTAAGACTCACAAACCCAGAACTACGCTGGGTACAGATACTTGGGGCATGTCATGACCTACCCACGTTCCATCCGGTCCAAAGAGCTCCAGGAAGTTTCCGATGAACTCCCGTGATTTCTCCTCCCACTTCTGGATAAGATCGTGGCTCTTCTCCTCCACGCGGTAGACAAAGTGTTTACTCTTCTCCTCCACTGTTCGGACCTTCTCCTTCATGCGGTCCACTTGGTTCTGGAGACGGTACTTCTTCTCCTGGTAAGGTAGGTCTTTATAAATAGGTCTTTATTGCCCACTACTCAAAACTGAAATGTACTTTTACTACAATTTGTGTCAACTTCAGTTGTGTTTCATTGTCATTGTCACCTCAACTGTCATTTAGTGTGGCTAAACTCATCTTAAATCTGGTGTGTTCTTGTTATTTTGTTACGTTCAAAGAAAACTCTTTAAGTGGTGTCCTTGTTTACAGCAGTGTTCATATACCATTACTAGGTATGGCCCCCTACCTTGACAATGGCCTTAAAAAGTAGGCTCTGCCTCTACTGGCCTTGCTCTTACATTGATGTAGCTGACGTTGAGCTCTTTGGCAGTGTAGCCGCGTTGAAGGTTGCGGCGAGCGTACACGTCATAGTCCTTGACGATTCGGGTAATCAAGTCAGATGTGGAGATGCCCTCTGTCCGCTGGGTGGGCACAAACATGCCTGATGGATGCGCACACAAACACACAAGCACATTTCACAAACAGCCCACATCTACACACAATGTCAATGTTGAGTGTAACGATACACACAATATACAATTAGACATGAATTTCTATTTTGAAGAACTCCGCTAAAATTTTATTTTCAATTCTATGCACTAAAATAAATACTACAAGAAAGAAAAACAACGATCGTTGTCACTTCACTTCTCTAGCCTTCAGCTGATTGGCTCAGGCACACACATGACTTCGCTTGGCCAAAAGGAAGGCCAGGATGGACACGTGTGTGTGTGTGTGTGTGTGTGTGTGTTTGTGTATAAGACAGAGAGAGACAATCGTCAATTTAAAATTGTAATACACTATTTTTAACACTAACCTTTTTCAATTTTTTAAATGACATTACATTACACCCCTAGAATCACACATACGGACCTGCATCCTTGATGTGTTTATAGACATCCTCCGTTCCTGCTGAGGAGTATGGGATATCATCGTGAGCCACAAAATCGATCTGAGGGACAATCAAAAGGACATGTGGCGTATGACAATATTCACTGTACTGGCTAACACACACAAGCAAAACAACACTTACATGAAGCACAATTGACTCAAGACAGTCCAAGCAGGGTTTATAAGCCCAAATGAGTGTATGAAATGATGGCACCATAGGCAAACACACACACACACACGCACGCACGCTAAGAGACTGCCACACGTGAATGCACACGCGCCACAACACACCTTGTGTTTCTCCAGGAAGTCGGGCGTCAGGGTCCATGGAGCGTCTCTCACGACCTCGTCGACGTAGCGGCAGTGTCTCAGCGCCTCATAGCGCTCGTCCTCCGTCATGACCGTGAAGCCTTTGTATTTGTGGGTCAGCTCATCGCTGCACACTGCACACACACACACACACACACACACAAACACGGACACGGGATTGGCTGACCACCTTAGTTACGGACAGGCTGCTATTTTTATATTACATACAGTTGCAATGTTTGTGCGTGTTCCTACCTCCTACTATCAGGTAGGTGTTGGGGAAGAGGTTCTTGGCCTGCATTAGAGCACGGGCATGGCCGGAGTGGAACAGATCGAAGATGCCATCTGCATACACTCTGACAGGCCGGTCCACTGATAACCCAGACCAGACGAGAACACAGTAATACATGAATACTGCGTGGTAAGTAATGAGGTTACTCTATTACACCAGCCTTCCAGTGAGAGGGACACATTAAAATGTGTCTCTTTAAGAAAAGTACTATACTATCACTCTTAGCAGCAGCTGCAGCAAAAGCAGTAATGTTGTAGAATCACGGAGTTTGGGGTTTAGCGCTGTCGGCAGAGGCTTCACAGGACAGCGTACTGCTGACCTGGGTTCTATACAAGGTTAATGAGGGAGAAATGCGAGGAATGATGAGGTCACAGAACGGGGGGGTGGGTTACCTGGGGTCCCTTTGTGGGCTTGGGCAATGGTGAGTTTCTCATGAGGGGCGCGACAATCACAACTGGTCTCCCGGGCAAAGATGGCAGGCCCTGTCAGAGTCTGAGAGAGCGACGGGGAAGAAAGAGAGACAGAGAGATGAACGATGGCATTTTATCTACATTCATCCTTAATAAGGGGGGGTGGGGGTAGCTTCACTTTGCAGGTATGTGCACTATCTCACCAAACTCATCATACTCTAAAATTGGTTTGAGGGAGGAAAAGGATATCACAACTGCCACAGCAAACACCTAAATCAGGTCCAATGATGGAACATTAAGGTGTGAAGCGAGTGTGAAAGACATAACAAGAGACGACAATCTTCTGGGAACAGAATGATGGAGGGAGAGGAGGAGAGGGGGAAGGAAGGAGGGAGGGAGGGAGGGAAAGAGGAGAGAAAGTAGCAGTAGCATTAGCATCCTTTCCCTATTGGTGGAACCCAGTCAAGTTACAGTAAATGTCCACTAAAATATTGATCAGAGCTGGAGCCCTGCAACGCCCTGCAATGAACGGACAGTCCAAGCAGGGTGTCTCCATGGTTTACAGCCAAAGTGAACTAAAATAGGCTCCAGCAGCCCCCCTGTGTGTGTACTACATAAATACATTAATACTAACGATTAACACAAAAATTGAATAAGTGAATTGGCCTGCTATTGGCAGTCAAATCAACATAGAGTTACTGTCGTTTATTCTTTAAACAGCAGGATGTTTGTCTCAAACATCCATAGATAAATGGAAACCAATCCATGCATGTTTTCAAGGCAAAATACCTGTCCATTTATGACAATGAAAATAGATTTTTTTCATATTCATCTAAATAAGGATGTTTTATGGTGAAAGCGATAACATTTATTTGAAAGAATTTTTTAATTCAATTGATATCCTGCATTTTTTTAAACAAATATAAATGATAAAACAAATAACAAACACATGGTTGAGAAGGGTTTGTGAATAGGTAAGACGTATTTTTGGTTTGTGGTTTGAGTAATGTGTAAATTAACACGTTTGTGGACTTTTTAACTCCTAGCATTAAAAGCAAGCTACAGTATAGGCTCCTGTACATATCTCTATCATACAGCTTAGGGCAGAACATACTGTAGCTCAGCCAGTATAAAGGTAATATTACCCACAATTCATTTTGGCAAGGTGAGAATGGGGAGGGATTGACAGTCAGTTAACAAAGAGCAGATGGCACCGCTTAGTTTGGACAGCCCAACCTATCAGGACGACCACGCTGAGCGTGCCCACTGGTCAGAAGAACCCACTCTGGCAGAGCCACGATCGGTCATATGGAGGATTATCCAGAAAAATAGAGGAATACGGAACACTGGAACACAGCATTGAATAAACAACAGCAGCAAGATAGGATACAGTAGCAGCGATCAGGCATGAACAGAGGAGGCAAAAAGGATGGCTCAGACAAAGTAGCCTAACATTGCTCCGAGGGGAAAGGGACTCGCCCGATAGAGGAAATAGGAAGTAGTGCAAGAAGCCTGGTATCCACCCTACACTTTGTCCTTGAGTCAACTACAGGCGACTACATGCAAAACACACACACGGGAAGCACGGAAGCACTTAAAAACACAACTGCGCTCTTTCCAACAGTCCACTGCTCATTCAGAGCATCCCATTGGGGGCAACGTGAACGGATTTTATTTTACAACAGCAGAGCGCAGAGCGCTATCTCACACACACACTTCGGGATATAAAGGGCTATAGGCCTTTGCACAATCGCGCACATAAACACACCAGGCCTACCGTCCGTGGATGGGGGCAGGTGTGTTCTAGCTCCTCCATTATTCCCAAAGAAGTATGGGATACAGCTTTTGACCCCCCTGTATGTGACTCAGCATCAGTGAGACGATGGTGCCTGTCTCCCTCGCACTGTCTCTTCCTCCTCTATCCCTCCGCCCACTCTCTCCTCTCTCTGCTGCTCATATAGTTCTAGCGGAGTGATCCCTTGCTCGCAGACCAGCAGCAGGCTAGTGTCAGTTCTCTTGCCATGGCGACGACGAGAGAGGAGAGGAGAGCGCTCCGGGAATGGGGAGCGACGCAGCCTCCAATAGGAGAGCAGATACACAACATCTATTTGCATAAAGCGTTACGATTGGTTGAATTGCCCGTAACACCATCGGTGAGATACGGCGTTTAGCATCACTGTATATGTTATTGTCTCCGATTGTCCGCATATTATGATAATATTGTGTATGGATGACAATAAGACCATTCAAAATTAGTTATTTACACTAATGTAGAGGGTTTAGGGCAGTTAAAGAGTACAGGTAGGCTACTATACGTTTCAGACTATTTATATTAACCAAAAAGGGGAACACATAAAATCAATGACGTCATGGATTTATGACTTTACTATTAATGGTTATTTGTTGTAGCTACAAATAAAGCTATTTTAGGCTATTGTTCCACACAGGCTAGGCAATCGTCTAAATGTCCAAAAAGTAGGACTATATATTTACAATGTACAATATTTTGCTGTAACTATTAGCTGTTTGGATGTAGCCTACCTAGGCTACAATGTTAACTAAAAGTCCTGTCTTAAACAGCGACCATTAAGACAGCCTTGATGAAGCAAAGATTGAAAACGGCAGTTCACACAGTGAATTGAATGAATCAGTGTAATACTGTATAGACAAACATAATTAAACAAACAATAACAAACTTTATGTTGAGAGAAGGCGATTGTAGGCGAAGCCTATAGCTTACCTTGGGTGGTCCCCTACGAAACGCACCTGCCATATAGTTTGAATGACCTCAGATTTGATATACAATTCTCATATTAAATTCTAGACTAAGTCATATAGCAAGAGTCCCATCCTAACAAAGAAGATAATGCTAACGAAAGACAACACAGTCTTTGTGTGTTTTCACTTTGGACGCACTGTATTCTGTAATGTCCCTGTTGCCCCCTGTCCCAGACAGCACGCCAGAGTGACCTTAAATTCTCCATTCTGGGACAGGATTCACAGGAATCTTTTGTGTGCTCTCAAAACTCCCGCCAGGTTGTTATGGAAACAAGCTTCATTAGGTTAAGCAGGCAGTTCCGCTTAGCCTACCTGCCAATGCCTCCCTGAAGATAAACGTAAAATAATGTGAAATATATATCTTTTAAATTAGTTATAACTGGAAAGAAAGAAGAACAGATATGACGATATTGGACGTTATGTGAGCACGTGCTTTTTTGTTTTGAACTAGCAAGGACTTCAAAACCTCCTTGGAAGTAGATTCTACACATTACACAACACTGCCATCAACAGGACATATAGTGAAACGCATTCGTCTTTCTCCGGTCGTAAAGGTCTTTTTTCGTATGGCTACACTAAACCAGTGTTTCTCAACTCGTGGGTCACGATCCAAACGTGGGTCGCGAGCTGGTGTGAAGTGGGTCGCGGACATGTGCTTCGGCTCCATCAAAAAGCTTCCAACTTTTATTTGTATTATTATTATTTATGATTAGGTTACCCAACTTCCGATGACACGCTTTTATTTTGAAAGGTGCATAGGTGTTTTGAACAGTGCATAGCCTATACATTATGGATTACTGCTTAAATTGTTTTGTGAAATAAATTATAATAGTTCGGAAATAAAATTATTTTTGGGTCGTGACTTAATGACCAAGGACAAATGTGGGTCCTGGGGTTAGACCAGTTGGGCTAAACACTGGGCTAAACCATATACATATACATATACAAACCATATACATAAGAATACTGATAATAACTACTTCTAAGGCTAAACCTTCAAAACCTTTAAAATTGGCCTCTCTCTCTCGCCCTCTTTCTCTCTCTCTCACACACACACACACACAAAATACTTGAATTCTACTACTAGCCTTCTTTATTAAAATACCAGAAGCAAACAGGTCTGATTATACATCAGTTTACGATGTTTTAATGTGGGCGTATGTGTGTATAAAGGTGGACATAATTGGGTTTGTTGAACTGACCCATCAAACGGTATAGTCTAGTTTGTTCCATTATATGAAAAAACTGCTAGTAGCCTTACACGCCTCTGAGTGGCAGTAGAACCCAATGTTAAGTAGACCGTTGCCAATATTTACTGCAGAAAACAAGAGGTCAATGCCAATCTATCTATCTATATGGATTCATCTGGCAGGCAATTTTTAACGTAACGTTCGTTTTACATTTTAGTTTAAAAATGAATTCATCAAAATGTTGTTTTTGTGTTATTTATTTTAGAACGAAGTTTACACAGCAGCAAAGCTTCTGTTGTGCTTAGATTCCCAACAAAAAATTAAAAAAGACATAAAGAACAACAAATCATATAGAACATCACGGCTTTATTATTTAAAATTGTAATTTATTTTAGAATTATAATTTACTTTATATGGAATGTATTATTTGAAACGATATTAAAATTACTCTGGCAAATAAGATGAAACAATTTTAATATTCATAGTAGGCCTATGCAGCCGTTCCAACTTGCAAATCATGGTTCCAACAAGGTAGCATTTCCCAAATGTGATATAAACAACAATTACACAATGTACAGTAGACTGGCACATAGCTCGTCCAATTGGGCGGTAGTATGTTTTTTACATCTGGGTTTTAATCCAATCGTTGGAGTGTATCAACACCAGTCAAGTATGTTTGACTGAAAGCTGCTCTACTCTACGTGCCAGTCTGTCCGTGTGCAGCAATGTTGCAACGGGAAATATACAGATCAATATTGTTTATCTAAGCTTAACTGTATGAATTGTTATAACTTTTACGTTGCACGTTTACAATGGAAGCCACTGTCAAATGTGGACGTTGATGAAGGATAAACCTGCTCGCTGTCCATTAATGTATGGTGGTCCACTGCTTTTGGTTTCATACACACGGAATACATCCGTTATCATCTTTCCACAATGAGGATCTTCAGGTTTCTTTTGAAAAATGCAAATCCAAAAATAGAGTATTATTCTCGATTTTCACCATCTCCGCTTTCTATCAAGCAGTTTTTGGATTTTGGTAAGTAACGTTAGGAAACATTCCTGCATTTTCATCTGCTGGGTTGAGATCTTGAGCCTCTTCTAACGTTACATTCCTTTATTGATTCCTTTATCCAGCAGAAATTGTTTACTTATGGTAGGCTGTTCATTAGGGTAGGAAGGAAATAATTTTAATTTTCTCATCGTTTCCACGGATTTAATTTGTCGCAGTATTAGTAGTAAACAAACAGTGTCCAGGAAACTTTATACTCTGTTACAGTATGATCAGATGTGGCGTTTTAATTCGGTGTTTACTCAAACCTCCGCCGCCATGCCCAGCTTCTAGTTAATCTTAAAGTTTATTTGAGAAGCACATAGCTTATATATTTTAAGATATAATATAACAAAATCTAAACCATGGAGTGATTGTTAGTATGATCTGAGAAATCCACATATTTGTGACCTTTGCCACTCCTCACTATAGTAAAGACTTGATACCCAAAGCTTTTTTGATTGGTTTGATTGATTGATCAACTCACTGGCTTTACTTAAACTCACAGCTGTGGACAGTATACAGCATATACAATTATTTTCACTAACCAACCATGCTGCCTCTTGAAAAATTGTTGAAAGGCTAACAGATGTCATCAGTTTTCATATCGAATAATATTTTAATGTATTGTTAGCAAACAACACATTTCTGTTCTAAACTAAAGTGAGATAAGTTCCCTTCTGAGCTACACATTATTATTCATCAGTTTTTTTTTGCATTTGACAGGTTTACTCACAAAGGTGAGTTCAGCTGAGTTGCTGAGACTTAACCCGGAACAGTTTGTGGATAATACATAACACACAGTGTTTCTCTGTGGGTTTTATAACTAGCCTAGCTTACATACCCCTGCTTCTTGTGAGCTCCACCTGCAACTCTGTGTAACTGCAAGTTCAGGATGGTCTCACAGGTCTGGCTCATGAGCTGGGGTCTATGGAATTACGATGAGCAAGCATTTTAGTATGTGTGTAAATGTGTGCAATATCAGTTACTGTGACATGTTACTTTCCAGTGCTTCCCTCTTATTTGCAACTGTAGTTTATTTGGTTACTGTAGGTAAAACATTTAAAGCAGCTTACAATGTCTTTAATAGACATTTACAGTAATGGACAGTTAAAAGACCTGGGTCTCTCTCAGGCAGGGACAATGCGTGTGAGAAGACATCGTACATGTTCCTTCGTAAGGAGCTACCAGTGCGTCTGGCCAACACCATGAGAGAGGTCAACCTGCTGCCTGACAAACTGCTCAGCCAGCCCTCCGTTAGACTGGTGCAGAAATGGTAAGCACCCGCCGCTGGAAATATTTTACATTTACATTTACATTTACAGCATTTAGCAGACGCTTTTATCCAAAGCAACTTACAATGAGTACATTTGTCAACAGTTGAACCGGTTAACCACCAGTTTTTGCAAGCAGATAACATTCTCCTAGAATAAGGACAGC
>JAODLI010074956.1:5000-12679 GCA_027575585.1 Percopsis omiscomaycus | reverse complement strand
GATCTCTCTGCGCTTATTTGCTCTTTGTTATTATTATTAATATATATATATATATATATATATATATATATATATATATATATATCTTTTGTAGCCACAGATAATGTGTTTGCTTTGTGACCCCACCCCCGCACACTGGCATAACATCATTAGAGCTATTCTCTACACCTTCGCCGTCCCTGTATCCCATCCCAGATACAGTATTTTCATCCCCATCTGGACAGAAAAAGAGAGAAAATAAACAGTTTAGGCATTAATATTGGGAAAGCTAGAGAGAGTGAGGACACTGAGACAAACAAACAATAAGCCTACACAGAGAAGCGATATAGCAATAAACAACACATTATTATATATGCTATACAAATTAAAGTTATGTTGTGACGACAATCAACAACCCATTCCCCAAACAAACATATACACCCCCACAACACAACAGGTGCAATGAATGAATGAGAGTGATTACTTAATGGAAGTCCGGTGTGTAGCTGGGGTGCGCTGAAAGTATGGCCGGCTGCCGGCCGGTGGTTAGTACACTGGTGAGGTTGAACGGGGAGGAGGTGCACCACTTCAGAGAACACAGAGACGTTGCTTTCCCCTCCCTGTCGCCTGAGGTGGCTCAACCGATCACAGTCCTGAAGCTGAGCGTTGATAGCCAGAGCCCGGTCCATGAGCGCCTCCAGGGACCGAACCCCACGCAGAAGAGCAAAGCTCCAGCTGCACCTCCCTCCGCAACCCCATGCGAAACGCGGCGCGCAGAGCCTCGGTATAGCTCGATATAGCAATACACAACACTTTATCCTACAGTCTGTACAAAATGTTACATTGTGACAAACGACAATCAACAACCAACACCATTCCCCAAACAAACCCAGACATATAACGAAAATGGGTGGGGGGGGGCGGTCATTATTAACTTATAAGCCAGTTAATAATGCTGTAGGACTCTCAACCTTCAGCTCAAATGAGAATTTCCGTCATTTACATATCAATTTAATTTCCTGTGCCCCCCTCCCCCTCCTTCTTCATTAAAAGCAGCATTCGCTCGCTGCCGCAATCAGCCTGCGCAACACATTTTCCTGAAAGGAGATCACACTCTCACACACACACACACACACACATATTGATGTAGACACACTGGCATACATACGTCTAGTGCACGTGCATACGCACTCGTACACATAGCGTGATGTTTTGAGATGACCACATTTATGTCATCGGTTTACATGCACGCACGCACGCACTCACACACACTCACATACACACACAAATGTGATGCTTTGAGATACAGAAGATACGTGGATGGTGTGTACACCTACACACACACACACACACACACACACACACACACACACACACTTGATGCCTTCTGGTCACAGACACGTGTGCTCTCACGTGCACGCGTGCGCACACACACACACACACTTGATGCCTTCTGGTCACAGACACGTGTGCTCTCACGTGCACACGCGCGCACACACACACACACACAGATGCCAACAGTTTTGAGATAAAAACATGCATTGATTTATGCACACACACACACACACACACACACACACCTAATGCCATCCGGTCACAGACACTTCCGCACACACACACACACACACACACACACACAGGGATCCCAGGCTGAGCAGAGCTGGTGAGCTCTCCGGCTCGCTGTAACTCTGTCAGGATTAAACCAGTGATCAGAGAAATGAAAGGCGAGCTGTCATTCCACATAGGCCTCTATGCACATCAAGCCCCAATAATTACACCCTCTCCTTCCTCCGCCTGGCTTCCTTCTTCTGCACTCCTACCTGGATGTGTGTGTGTGCATGTGTGTCATGCTTGACTGACACACCGCACATCAAATAAGGTCTTCTATGAAATGTAAGCCAGCTTGCATTACACTCACTTTAAGCTTCATAGGATTTTTTTTCTTCATATGCAATACCTCGCCCCACCTGTGTGTGTGTGTGTGTGTGTGTGTGAGTGTGTGCGTGTACGAATTATATGTTATAGTTGGATACACTCAAGGTGCCTCACCTCTGTAGGTGTGTGTGTGTGTGTGAGAGAGGGATTGAGGGGTCTTTACCCTGATTAAAGGTCGCGTTTTGGTTCACGTGCATGCCCACAGGGGTTGGTGCGTCCGTGTGTGTGCATTGAATCAGTACAGATGGGATCGGTGCTGCCCTCTGCCTACATCTGGCGCTTTTATCCCCCCTGTAGGGGATATAGAGACCCTAACTGCTTCAGTCTGGAGGGTTTAAGGTCACAAACATGATCAAATATTCAGTTGAGGCAAAGTGTTACACAGGAACTCTCAAGTGTAAAATAGGTTGAGGGTCTGTCAGTTGAAGTCAGCTCCATGTGTGACCTCTGGTGTGAAAGCCAAACCGTACCAAAGTCAGCTTGTCAAACCCAGCCTTTGCATTATTTATGGATATCTTTATATCATTTCCATATATAGTAGAAGGTAAGGGAAGTGTGGGTATAATGTGAGATGGGGTCAAATTCATGATGTGTCAAGCACCTGGTTGTAATCGTGCGTCAGTGTTTTATCAGGGGTTTATTATTTATTTGTTAAATGTTTGATTTCCGTTCCTGTTCAGTGGTGTCACTTTTGGAGGGAAGGATGTTTGAGTGTGTTTTTCATTTTTGAAAATGTGTTTTTTGTTTTCTGAAGGAGCAGGCTTTGGTCCACATATTATGCGTCTGTTTATACAGTAGTGCTGAATTAGTGGGGTGCTTCTGTCTCATCCCATCGCCTCTCCTCTCCATTTGATTCCTACTGTATCTTAAATAACTACAAAAACCTTAATTTTTAGTAGCAGTGATTTGATTTTAAAATAACTTACTCTGCGCGTCCAAATTCCACCACATTCTTGGGAATTATTTAAAGGTACACTCCTCTCCCCCTCATCCCCAAATTTCTGCCCTAGCTCACTGTTTATGTTGGATTTATGGTGAATGGTGTGAGCCTGTGAGAGCCTGTGAGAGCCTGTGAGAGCTGTAGGGAGTGGATTAGAGAGAGGTGTTAGCCACTCAGAACTGAAATGTGGGGGAGGTACAGTATGTACTCTTGGAAACCTAAACAACATTTTTTGTAATGCTGGTTTCAACCACAAGGGGAATTTCAGACACAAATCAAAGAGCCTAAACCTATAGGCAAGGCCCACTGTTTTGTAGCAGTGTTGCATTGTAAAATAGGCATGATTAAGCCTATTAATGCGCTTTCATCCTGCTCATGTTACCTCCCTCTACCCAACAAACTGTGTGCTTTGGAGCGAGTAATGAACAGGCTTAGCCTGCGTCTGTATTTGTCTTTTTTTTTAGCTAATGAAATACTGTACTTTTCAGGGTTTTGTACAGGAGTGAGTTATTATAGATCACCACTAAAGCGTGTAATACATGTAAATCACAGTGTCTGTAACTGTGTTCCTAAAAGCTCATTATTTGTGACAAGTGTGTGTGAGACTTGTTTTTTCTGCCGCGTTACAGATGAGTAATGAGATCATCAGCCTGTGCTGTCGGAGCATCTCTCTGGACAGGCTCTTGGACGGCTATGTGATCTCCAGCAAGCAGACCCTGTCCGACTGTATCCAGTGTTGCCAGGCCTGGAAGGATGTCTATATGTCCACTGCGCAGGTTCAACACAGGTAGCATTGCATGTGGAGAATTTTGTTGCAGTGATTCTCAGTTTTGTGTCATGGTTTCAGTTTGTGCCAACAATTCTCACATATGTAGTCTGTAGTCACACAAATATTTGAGTATATTACAATATTATATAACAACAACAATCATAATAATAATAATAGTAATCATCATATAACAATATATTTTAAGTAAATTATAAATATGATCAAATTAATTATAAAATAATATTTCAATTATTTCAAAATTATAATAAACTTCTGTGGTACTTCACTGTGGTAGTGTTTCTAAAATCCTTAGACCACAGACCCTTTATTAGCATAGACTTTTTCAGCAGTCCTCCTTTACATAATATATGCTGGGATGTGTGCCATAACTGATGCAAAATAGGCGCTAGCACGTGCACTAAATACAAGAATGTTTTGGCAACCCCTCCTGGGCACATGCCAAGGAACCATTGGGGGTACACTGATCTTTGGAATCCATTGAAAAAAAATAAAACAGGCCGTCCTATGGTTTGATTGTGATCTCGTCAAGTTTGTTTAATTTTTCAGAGCCCATGTATCTTGTACAAATCTAATAAGTAGACATTGAAGTGAACATGTGATTGCTTTGTTTTATTGTCATCTACGAATGCGATACCATGAGATTCTTCCATTTAGCATTTATCGATCAATTTGCGGTTTGCTCCTATAGCTAGATTTTGTGTTTTTACTTTCTGCTTATGACATGACAGTCTTAAATGTTCCTGTCACACTGTAGGTCTGTCAGTACAGTATCAAAACACAAAGTGATAGCAGATCAGAAAACCTGCTAGCATGGGGTACTGAGATCTCAGCTTTGAAGCTAGCAGGTCCTCTGATCTGCTATCATTACGTGAAACTGCTCTATTGTGCTATAACTTAGTGAAGGGAATATGTCCTTTTCATCAATAGGGAGGTAGTCAGAGTAGGGAGTGAAGTGTCATTTTTGCATGTCATCACAAGCGTTTGTGTTTTGATACTATACTGACAGACCTACAGCTGAGGTCTCAGTACCCCATGACAGTAGATCACTGCAAACACCTAAATTCTCATCAGAAAGCCACCTCTCTCACACCTCCAAGATCCTCCAATAGCAAAGCAGTGTTGCAGTAGAGCTCTCAATGTTGAAATCCAACAGACAGAAGACAAAAGGCAAACACAGCTAAACCAAGTAGAAACCAAACATTCTTTATCAGACCTCTTCCCCTGCGATGGTCTAAATGTTGAAGTTTCCAGGGGAGAAAATGCAGCTGGCAACCGATTTATTTCTTCCACTTGTGTCAATGAGGCGATCTGTGATTTCATGAACTACTGACTTTTACTTCATTACTAACTTAAGTAAACCGCAACACTTTTCATCAGTCGACATGCAGTGTGTGTGTGTGTGTGTGTGTGTGTGCAAACACACCTTCACAAGCCCTAGGCTCTTCAATGTTCCTTTCTGCCCCTTGATATCTGCACGGGCAATCAACCCCATCCAATCAATTAAAGACAGCGCTTAGTTCCGAATCGATGGCTGGAGGTCAGGGTGAGTCACAATGAGGATAACTTGAAATGGTGGCTTGGGACGGTCACTGAAGTCATTTAAGAAGATGCACTACACAAGGCGATGATGGTTTTAACAATTTTTTTTATTACGATACAGGGACAGCATGCATTGTATTACATTTTATATATGCGCTTGACTACGCAAACTAAACTGTATTACAATTTCATTTGTAGTTCTTTTGGTGTCTTAAAGGTTTCACAATAAAAACTGTCATGATAGACGCTATGACAAAATTCTACAATAGAGCAGCACACATTAAGTCTGAGCAATGTGATTCTTGCGTTGAAGAGACATACGTAAGGTTTGAAAGCGACAATGAGAGCAGTTACTATTACAGCCCAAACATTCAGGATCAAACATTCAGTTTAGTTTTCCTTTTCTTTATGAAATCCCCCAAGGAAGCTTGGATTGAAGATGCCTCCGGGGAGAAAAATAGCCACCTTTAAAAAAAATAAAAAAAAATAAAAAGACATTCCACGCTATCTCTAGCGGGTCCTCCATCAATGCTACCAAGGACAGGGAGGGAGAGGGGTGGTTAGGTTAGGGAGGGTGTTAAGTAAAGAAGTCTATTTTTTTCCCCTTATCCGATATCGCACCACTGATCCTGACGCCCACACAGCCAATATCACCAGGTTCAGCCACAGGGCAGAGGAGAGGTGGGGAAGAGAGCTGACTAGAGGAAACAAGACAACAAAGTCGGGCAGGGGAATGTGGGTAAAGGGACATGGGCATGTATCGGCATGGCCTGTCGCCTTAGCACCATCAGTTCCTCCTTCGACGGTGGCCTAAAACTTCGTAGAAAAATAGCGATGTCGTGAAACTCGATGAAAGGAGTGGAAATGGACTTAGGGAAAATGGAGGGTTGACTGAGGAAAACAAAAATAATGGATGGAGATTGAGTATGGAAAAATTCGGAAAGGGGGTTTAAAAGATGAGAGGGACTAGTAGAGCAGAGATGGATAATGTATGTGTGAGAGAAGTCATTGCAGCCGGAGAATCTCGCCGTCAAAACACACCTCCTAAGCTCACTCACTCTGACATAGGCGAACCCCCCCCTTGTATTTTTTTTTTCTGACTGGGAAAAGACACATGCCGGGAAATTGGTGAAGTGCTGTAAAGTGCGACGTCAAAAATCACACAGCCGACTGCACGGAAACCCATTTATTAGTCTGCCCCTACCCACCTTCTCAATGCAAGCATTCCACCACCTCTGAATTTCTTCCCACGCATAGAGGCGTAGGCCAGGGAATATAGTAGGCCTCTCTGTGAGCGGCAAAGTCATGAACAGTAAATGTAGAAATTGAAAAATCTGCCGGCAAATTGTCAGTAGCAGTGTGAGCAGCAACATCTCACACTTGGACGAATATAGACATAATTCCTCTTTTTTTCTTTTTTCTTTTTCCATAGCAGTACATCGGTCTTGCTGTCACAGCGCACGTTAAATAATTTGAGTGTGCAGTTAAGCGGCAGCGAGGTCTCTAACTGCTGTTTGGTTAAACTGTAGAACTCATCAATATGTGGATATTTGAATGGGGGATGGATACTCTAGCGGTCTGGGTTTTCCACTCTTAGATGAAAGGTACAATGTTCGCTCGCTGACATGAACCGACCTGTCAGGTTGAGCTAGATGCCTAACCCCTACGTGCTCCTCACTACTGTAATTGAACTCAATGCAAGCTGCCTTGAATACAAGTATCCGCTTAATGACAAAACTGGATAGATAAGTACAGAAAATGATGTGATCAAAGACAAAATGCAATTTTTTTGGGTGTAATCGAGTGGATGTGGAAGTAATTTGGAGGGAATTCCGACCCTGGAGGCGACGGGGGAATGCTGTAGCGTGAGCCACTAAATTAGTGTTTATCCAAGGTTAAAGGGGCCACGCAGATGAATCACACCTCCCCCATCCATCCATGTCCTCCAGCCGCTGGCTAACAGAGCTCTCTCTCCTCAGAGGACCCACAAAGTATTTCCAACCACAAAGGTTTTCAGCCTTATCACACAACACTTCAGCTTCATAAAGCAATAAAGCTGGTGTGGAGACCTATGCTCAGGCTTCACACTATTTCACTTTCCACTGTCACTTCACTTGTTTGCCCCTCCCACCCTTTCAATATCACCTTCTCACTGTTTCCTCCTCCTCTCTAACTTTTCCAGTTGCAGTTACTCATGCCTCACACATGTATTATTTATTCTACATCTATCAAACCACAAAACAAAAATGTATTTGATGCAACTAAACTAACATCTTATATCATCTGTAATGATGACATGACTGAGAAAATACAGTAATGGTGGGAACACCTGTAATATTCCACAGGCACAAATGACAGAAGCCATACAAGATGTACTCATGTCAGGTTTCAAATCAAGATTATTTACATAGCCCTTAATCACATTACAGTCTCAAAGGGCTACACAGGCCCACATTTCACATGGAAACAAACATCCCCTATACCTTATACTCCCAT
>JAODLI010074955.1:0-12679 GCA_027575585.1 Percopsis omiscomaycus | reverse complement strand
GGTGGAAACGTGACGAGAATGGAAATGAAGATGTTTAGATCAAGAAGGAAAGGAAACAGAAAGAGAGAGAGAGAGAGAGAGAGAGAGAGAGAGAGAGAGAGAGAGAGAGGGCAGAAATAACAAGCACGGCAACAGCAAGGCATAAAAACGCATCAGGGAAGGGATTAGAAAAATAGCAGCGAGAGGGCCGATAAGAGGGGGGGGGGAGAGGCGACATAATTATAAAATGGCAGTGGAAAATCAATGCAGCGGGCATCTTTGTGTTCGCACAAAGGGAGGTGGAGAGCTGTGCTGTCTGTCAAACACGCACGCATTTCAAAGCCAGGCTAAGGGACTTGGCGGATGAATCACAATCGGAGACAAATGACATTTAGACCCTGACTGCCACGTGTACAACGACAGCACGTGTGTATGCCTATAGAACTGCATTTATTAAACAGTTCAGCCTGAGAGACACACATATATGATATGTCCTTACAGCGCACACACAAACACACAATGTACATATCATAAATCATTGACATTGACAAACCTGGCACTGCATCAAACTATTTCTGATTATTAGTGTCTAAATACCATGTCAATCAACACACACACACACATAACCACACCCTGTTAACCGCAGCACAATTAAATGGGACCACACACACATACAATATATAGATTGTTAACATCGCAGGACTCTTGACGAGCTGAACGATATTTTTTCTAGAAACCGTCCACAGTCTCTTTAGAGCGGAGGATAGCCAAAGCTTAGCTACTGTATCTTCCATTTTGCACACACATTCATAAAAAGCATTGTCACTCCTCATGCACATGTCTCTGATACTGTATGCAGCACACACATTCTCATGCATGGGGTATGCATTGCACGCATACAAACGTCCTAATGCACATATGCATTGCACACTTCCTACATACAAAAGAAGCACACACTTTACATACATTCAACCAAACACTTCCTAATCCACACACACACACACACACACACACACACACACACACACACACACACACACACACACACACACACACACACACACACAACTGAAGAGGTGCAGTTCAGAGACACACTGTATTTTCAATTTATGCTAGTGTCAAGGTGCTCCTTTGGTGCAGATAAAAAAAAACACACACAAATTCACACACACAGAAACACACGCGCTCCGCATCTCAACATCGGGGACTGCGGTTCAATCTGGGAAAATAGATTTGGATTATCAAATTGATCGGGCGGTCGCAGAGATAAACCCTCGCTTGAAAATAAAAGACTACATCTCATACTTTGTGAGCTTAACGCGCTGCATGCTCTTTGTGCTGCTGTAACAAGTGCTAGAGCAGAAATAGAACGGCTGTTGTCGCGGTAGTCCTCAAGGACACAAGAGCGGGAATTACTCAGGAAATGACTTTGAAGTTGATTCTTTGACGTAATTACTCTAATGTGCCAAAACCAAATTAAACAGGTCGATGTGTTCGTGCCGCTGTCGCGCGCGCACACACACACACACACATATGTATGTGCGTGTGTGCATGTAAATTAAAATAAAAAAAACACTCATACCCATCTCTAGTTATAAAACTAACCAATTACAACACCTGTGCGTCTCATTTAATTCCCAAACACAGGAAGAGTTCATCTATTATTAATGGGGTTCCGTAGGGCCAGTGGTGTTACAGGTATGCATTTCCTTGCACATTCACAATAAGAAGTTCTGCTCCTGTACCCTGCAGTGCCTGTTGCTCCCCTGGGCACCAGCGGTGAATGATGAATACGATTTGCCATGGTGAACAGATGAGCATCCTCCGAAACAGGTACCCGAATGCCAGAATCCTCGAAAGCTGGGGAGGTGGTGGGGGGTCACAGGAGAGATGTGCGGGTATATTTATTCCATCCCTCCATCTCGCTCTCTCCTTCTCTCTCCTCTGCATAATGTTTTTTTCTCCTTTATATTAAAATCGAGGCACATCACGCCCGCATCTGCTGTCACTTGGATGTGCACGGATGTGGATGCACGGGGCCGAGCCGAGCCGCTGTCTATTCCAGCTTTGAAGTGTCTTATCGGGGCTGGGGCCACGCTTTACCTAGAGGTATTTTCCCGGACAGGTGGTCATTAAGGGTGGTGGTGGGGGGCGAGTTATCCTTTAGAAGTGTGCTTTTATTTTTAATGAGCCGGCGCCCTAGATCTCTAGAGCTGATTTTCTTGGTGCTGCAGCAGTAAACAGGAAACTTTAGGCGTGCGGAATGCTCAACAACGTTATGTATCATGGCCTATTATGAATAGGGTAATCCCTTTAGCTCTTCTGTAATGTATGGCATTTACTTGTGGGGTTCAAAAGGAGATGACCTCAGTTGACCTCAACTCAGTGGTGCGTTCAGTACGCACACGTTGTGTTATGTTCAATAAGCGTGAAACGATGCTGAACTGAAATGAAGTTTTGCAAGTTCTGGAGTTGAGATGCAACTACAAAGGCGCACACACACACACACACACACAAACACACGCACACACAGTATCCAGGCTGAATATTGTTTTGAGGCTCTGTGACTCCCAGATAGGGTTTAAACAGACTCGTCTCCCGGTCCCCGTTTAAAAATAGGTCATCCTATTCTGCGGCTGGTAGCTAGCGCTCTTCCTCTGGTCCTGCCCTGATGTCAACAACATGCAGGAAATGTTCACTTGTCACTCTGATAAACAAAACTCCTCATCAGTGTAACCCCCGGTGAGGTTAAGTAAATATGTTGACTTTATGCAGAGAGCGAGGGGACGAGCAAGAGGGAGAGAGAGATATGGTTGCTCTCAAAGTATGAGATTCTAAATTTGAACTCGAGTCCCGCTGGTTCTGTTTGTTACATCCCCTTCCGAACACACACACTTGTTATGTTTACTTGCTCAGCATGGGGCCTAGACACTAAGCTCACTATCGATTCTTTTCAGTAGGTGGTTTATCTGTTAGGATATCATTCCTGACCTAGAGCTGACCTGTCCTCCAGGGACAAACAATTCAAACATGTCACATGCAGAAACATGTGCATGCCACACATCCCATGTATGTGTAGTGTGCGCAGCTACATTCTATAAAGCCCCTTTCCTGGACGTTTTGGTTTTCCACTGGAGGAACCAGAGCCTTTTTTGGTTCCGGGTTCCTCGGTTTTTGGTGTCTTGGTTCCTTCTCTAAAGTGGTCCGTTTCGATGGATTGTGGACTATTGAGTTGGAGCTTGCAGCATTACTGAACATCTATGATGATATGATGATAGAATTCCTTGAGGAAGATTCCTAACTCCTACTTGCTCCTTAATAGATGTAATTGTACTGACTGAGTCGCTTTGGATTAAAACGGCTGCTAAATGACCTAATTGCAATGATTGGTGAAATGTTATATTTGAAATGTTAGAGTTGCCAGCAGTTTCTGTTGCATGCTGAAACAACGTCTCAAAAAGAACTGCTGCTTTAAAAAAAACTTTTGTTGCCACTTGCTGTATTGTTACTGTTCATTTCACAAATGTACACTGTATGTCACTGTCGATACAGCAGAAATCTTTAGACGTTTGTAGGCGTTTAATGGGAAACCACAACCCATATCTGACCATGATTATACTACTGGAGGAAGGAGGCTTTGGTTACAGTGGCCACTGGCTGTAAAACATGACGGAGATTACAGTATTTTTGAGTACTTAATCACAGTGAAGCCTCAGTTATATTACAGCTTTCTAGTCCAACTGTTGAATGGTTTCCGTTGGCACATTATAAAAGTATGCAATATGGAATGGACGCTAGCTCGAAAATGTAAATTTCCTAACCAAAATTTCAAACCATAACCACGGCCGTACCCACAAGACATCCACGGAGGCGCCATTATGGCTTGTCCTCTCAAAGAGCCATTCTTGCAAACTCTAAAAGCTTACCATTGGCGTTTTACAGAAAAGGAAGATAAGTCAGAGAGATTGATGGTGAGAGATAGAGGCGAGATGGAGTGAGCAAATGAGAGGGGAAAAAGAAGAGAGAAATACAAAGTGCAAAGGTGAAAACTGTAAAGAAAAGGAGGGAAAAGATGACAGGGGAGGCAAGGGGAAGAAAACTTAGGTTAGTGTAGGGTACAAAGACCTCTACAGCGAGAACCAGAAAAGACAAGGAGAGAACGAAACATGGAGAGAAAAAAAGGGAAAACGGGTGCGTACAGGTGGCAGGGCTCGCCTCTACGCCCCCCCCACTCCACCCCCAATGACACTGATAAATACCTGAGGAACGGGACACACTCAAGAGCTCGGCTAGGCCGTCATTAACCTTGTGAAGCCTCAACCCGCCACCGGTGATTAACGACTCCCCATTATGTGCCATTAAAGAGGGTCTCAAAACGCCGCTACACTGCCATGGAGCTTTGTGGCGTCTCCCCGGGCCTGGAAAGCCGCTCTCCTGCGGGATGACGCCACTATAAAAATTTCAGGCCATTCCATAATAAATGGGGCTAAGAGCGATTTGTTTGCGCGTTCCAGAAAACGACCTAGTATGGCCTAATATCCTGCGACAGCCACTCTGAGTGCTCTCCGCTAAGATGTTTCTCCTCCCCACCTTGTTCAAAAGGCCTGTTATTGTTTGTTACAAAGGAACTCTGTGGAGTCCCTGTGGAGAGTTCGGCGATAAGCAAAATACTCCGGCGCAAAAAAGGAGGCTTTTACCATATGAAAGGCATGGGGAGAGAAAAGAATGGAGACCGGGGAGGAAAATGAAGAGGGGAATGGGAAATGGATAAACTGAGAAGCGATTGGGTGCAGGGAGGGATGAACGGGCGGGGCAGGAGATAAAGACAGTGCTGTATTCCCTCGATGTGGTTTTCTCTGTGTTGGCTCTTCATGGCTCCTGCGCAGAGGATTACCGCATTTACACTTCGGCATAAAAATAGCCGCTACCCCCCCCGCGCCACATGATCATTTATTTAGCTGGAGCATGCCATCCCGGCATTGTGCTCCAGGAGAATGGTTTTCTGTGTATGTCTTTCTATGGAGATTCACACTCTCCCTTTCTCTCCCAACTTTCCCTCTCGCTACCAGGACTTCAGCTGGGATATTCAATTTCACTTGATCTATTTCTTGAAATGTTCTACTCCCCATCAGTGTGACTCAATGTCACTTTTCTCCTCTTACTAAATAATGATAACGAACTTCTTGATTAATGAAAACATTCTTGGCAAATGCTTTCGCTTTACGTTAAAAAGTTCTTCAAAATGTTGAAATAATCTGGTAACCACCCCTTAAAAAAACACCGCGCTAAACAGAAATTAGCACAAGCAAGAGTGCTCTAAAAACCTCCAAAAAACAAAAAAAGCGCCTATCAAAAGAGTGCTACCCACTTTGCCCTTGAGATGTTCTTGTTGTGTACTTTTAGCATGCTTCAGGAAAATTATGCCCTCAAGCCCCTCTGCCTACTTATCAAGGCTCAAATAGGGCACAGGAAAGTCAATAGCTCTTCAACCTAAGATATGAGAGGCCTTCAAATGGCAAAGACAAAAAGGCCTGGTTGCTACTTTAGAAAAGGAAAAGTGCTTCAGTAGCGGAGGTTAAGGAGTGCCATCAGTCTCAGAGCTACAGCGAATCTAATTTCCCACAGAAATGTGATGAGTCGACAATGCTGAGGACAGCCGTGATGTAGATGGGAAGACGCGGGCCTCGCAATATGGAAGGAACTGTTTTCGACTCAGCATTTTCCCTCGTCCTCTCTCTCTCTCCTACTCTCTCTCTCTCTCTCGCTATAGCAACCTTGTGGGCTGTTGGTGAATAATGACGACCTCACAGTGCCATGGTAGTGGCATGCTGACAACATCTCATACCTCGGTGTCACGTGGTAATGGGATCTTATTTCTCTCTCTGTCTTCGGTGCCTCTGCCAACCACAAGCGTTTCTACGGTGACATGGTACTGTTCCATGTTGGTTCATTCTGAATATGTTGGAATGATTCATTGCAAGATTAGACAGAAAAAAAACGGAAATTCTGGAATGCGTTCTGCAACTTCAATGTCTTGAAATGGGTTTTTTCTCAAATTAAAATGGTACTCCTTAATAACAATCTCCTTTGTTATATTGTGTTATAGTGTCCACAGAACCCCAGCTTTTCGTCCCCAGATGTTTGAAACACAACTATGCACAGGGCTGTAGGGGGAGGGGTAGAGAAGAGTGTGAACTTTGGAGACCTGTGGAGTCTAGGATGAATGCGAGCCACTCAGCATTCAGGTGGGGGAGGGACATGCACTTTCTAAGTTTCAAACCAAAACATTTCTGTAATGGACTTGGCCAATCCCAAACACAAGTGTCTCTTTCAATCCGGGCATCTGAACCTGAAAGCACATTTTTTTTGTGTTATATAAATAGTTTATCCGCAGTCCCCAGGCACCAGAAGTCAAACTAAATATCATTTTTCAATTTAATGCAAATGCTAGGTGAATTAAACAAATACTAGAGTGTCTCTGGAGAGTCTTGTGAACACAGCAGATGAAGTTGGGTACAGGCACGATAACGCCTCCCAGCCGTTTAACCAATCACCATGAATAGAAAATGTAATTATACTTTATATTGGAAACTTTTAGAAGTACTTTTATTCCACTTGAGTGGCTCTGGGATGTCAAGTCTAAGCTAATTTGCCTGTCATGTAATTAAATAAGAAATCAATACTACAAACAATTAGTTCTGCAAGAGAAACCAAGTGATATTTGCTGGTGTGTGCTATATGCCTTGCTGAGGGTTTGTGCATTCAGATGTTGTGCACATGAACGTTCTGTCAAGTATTATGGGATTTTTGCAAGCAGGACTTCCTCATATGAAGCCAATTAGAAACAATTTCCCCTCATTTCAGAAAGCAGAACTTTGGGGTTTTATGCAATGATGCACATTCAATATCTTTTGGCTTTATCGTCAGTAGCTGATCCATATCTTGAAATGCAGTCTTAAACTTTCCGTTTATTTACAATATATGGTACTAAGTGATCTCTTTGAAACTGTACGTATGGACAGCATGTGCGCCACTGGGGGTGCTATGGGACTGTCTGGGAACAGGTGTACAACTCTCACCACCACTGCCGTATATGTGCCGCTGGATGTAATTAATAGCCAAATAGATACAGTATTTATTCATATGGAAAGGTTTCAGATTGGTTGACATCCTGTCTTTTATACTATTGTGTAATTGAATGGACGCCATCCATGTGTGCATCGACAAAGTGCCTTGTGTGCCTCATGCCTTTTTATCTCTCTCAAACTAAATCATGAGAAGTAATTCTGTATTCTGTTCGTGCCACCAGCCCGCCCCGCTGACTGTGTCGCTTTTAAACTGTGTATTTACCAGCTGGGGGTCCCAGCGGAGCCGTACCTGCCAGCGCTACACCGCATTGCCCTTGAGCTAGACACCTTCACCTTAGCACAGCACACGGTGGAGACGCATCGCATCAAGCTGGCTGTGTGTAAATGGGTATTATGTTAGTGTCAGAGTGTGTAGATCCCTAGGGGTGGTAAGGTCTGCAGGCTATGGAGGAGCCATATGATGAATAATAATCATCCTATATGGCCTGGGATAGACAATGTTACCCATTCACCCATTGCGCTGCCTAAATTCAGATCACTTTCTCTGAAACCTCAACATAATGGTGCAATTCCACCAAAAGACAATAGGAATGTTATAATCTACAAGTTGTACACTATTCCACTATTACAAATTTCAATTTAATGTTGCACTTTACAATATAATTCTACAAAATTACTTAATGTATGAAATGATATTGGTAAGCGGGGGATATAGTAGTTTGATTAATAGCATATTTACAATACAGCAAGTAGTGTATACTACCCACAAGCCAAGTTATATTCCTTTGGCATTGAGTTTTTATGAATTAATTCCCCTGTCCTCTAAGCAATAGGTATGACTTTTATGCAAAACTATATTAGCTATAGTGAATGTTTAGGGTGTAGCAGTAAAAATCAATCACTTCACAGTCAAAGTCATCATAAACACTAAACCAGACCCTACATAATCAAATAAATCATCAGAAATAATAGTAAAAAACAAAAACATATCAAACATAATTGTATAGCATAAAAAAGTGACCCTGTACAATGTGGGTTCATGCAGCCTCCAGAATTATATAAGTATAATTATTATACTTATATATATAATTATATAATTATACTTATACCTATAAGTATAACCCCTCCAGCCAAGGTAATCTAGTTGTCAATGTCTAATGGGAACTTGGCAGTATATCATGTGAACAATGATTTTCATGAATATACAGATACATACGACCTACAAAGAGCTTTCTTTTGTCAACTGTAGCACTACATTACACAAGCTGCTTTTGGTTCCTATTCCTACTATTGTGTTTATTTTTTTAATAAATACTTTCAATAGTAACCAGCTAATCAATTGTAGACACCTGGCATTGAAGGTGAGCTTCAATGCATTGGTTGATTTTATATCAATCATAGTAATTGTATAGACACGTCCCCCTCAATGTTCATAGACAGTCAATTTGTCCCCCCCAATAATTGTGATTATGCGGTGGAAATTGATGTAACTGTTGTGCGTATACAGTATATTTCAAAGCCTGGCCAGCCCACTTCCCAAATCCATTCCACTTGCCTTATATAAAATTTAACCGATCTCTCTTGAATACCATGTCATGCCTTACCCTTTACCGTTGTAGTGGAGAATTTTAAACTCATCTTGTCACCTCATCTGAACTTTTGATTGATGCGGAAAAACAAACATTGCTGTGCCCACAAATTAGCCACCTTTGGTTACCTGGAATGATTTAAAATGTTAAATTGTTGTACTGTCATTTTGATCACTGGCGAGCTTCACCGCGATGTGATGAATTGTAAATGGTAATTGCCATTATTAGCTCATTTGTTTTTCTGTCAAGGGAGAGTTAGCTAAATGAACACTTGCAGCTCACTCGTTCCTTAATATTTCTTAAAGATTGGATTGATTTTATTTTTTTTAACGACCGGGGCGCGTCTCTCCGCCTCCCTCCACTCCTGCGGAGCGCAGCAGAGCCCACACCTGTGGGCAACTGACTGCAATTACACTATTTAAGTTGGACCGGCAGCGCATCTCGAAGTGGGTCATTGCTTATGTGCCACTGTTGCCAGCGTGTGTTTTTTATATTAAATATCAAACAAGTGTTTGTCATCTCTGTTCACCGCTTCTCTGTGTCGTTACTTCAGCTTGCATCTACTCTCTCGCTCCACAACACACACTTTTACAGGTATGCTGTATCTGTGAAGGAACATTGAATCCATAACAACAGCTTATGAGGACATAGAGTATTTCGTAAAGACTGTGCAATATGCCATAAAGACATTGTGCATGTGCAAATAAGGTCCCACACCTTATTTGGGTATGGGCCCCTACCTGTAAGCATCCTTGAGCAAGATGCCTAACCCCTACCTGCTCCATGTAATAGCAGCATGTAATCTAAAAGACTAAAAACAAAAGTCTGTTTAAAATGTTTTTCTTTTCTACATTTCTGTAGAATTGCACACTCTTTTTAAACCATGCCTGCTGTCTTCAGGATGTGAAACTGAAGAGAGGAACAGTTGGCAAATGATGACTAATCGTCCAAGCCTTTTTGTGCTCAATTCTCGAATAAACCTGTTGCCTTTTTTCACCGCCCACTTGACGCTGAGTAATCACACAGTGAGATACATCTGCCACATTATTGGACAACACTGTTACCGCCTACGTTACTCCCAGCGAATCAGGAGAGAGACACTGATGCAGCCTGGAAGGAGTCAGTAATACATGTACAGACGTGTTTTAAATAAGAAAATAGTCTGTAAAAGACTGTGGCACTTATTTGGCAGTAATTTTGTGGGAGTTTTGCAAATTTTGTTATACCCTCACCCTTCCGCAACTCAACACGTGTAAAACCAATTGGGTCATCTGGGTGTGAGGAAAACATAATACTATAACCGTATTCTGCGAGATTTTTTTGGGCCCAGATTTATGAGGGATGTTCCTTTACATGTGAAGTCATGTCATACATGTCAAATGACCCTCGCTGTTGATTCTGATTGCAGCAGTCGGAAAACCAAAACTGGCAAACCAAAACAGAAAATCTGATAATTGATTGTGTAGGGCAACTTCAGTCCAACAGGTACCCAGTTGCGTAAAATCACTACCGGGTCTGTAGTGAAGGCGCTATTACAATTCATCTCAACATTTAATTGCAATTCCAAAAGTGAGCGACCAAGGTATTTTTCCACATTTTTCCTCTCGTTTGTTTGTACAGGTATTAATACAACTATACATAAATCAACCTTCTGCTTCTCATGCACAGAGCCAGGGTACGTTAGAGAGGTTCCACCAGGGGGGAGTCATTTTCCACGGACGAATGTCGGTTGCGAGGTCGATTGAGGTTTTATCACGTCTCCTTGTATCATTAAAAACATGATTCATAACGGTCTAGCCAGACCTAATTCCAGTTGGGCTTCTCCTTCCTTGCTGGTAGAGAAAGCTGACAGAACACCTAAATCTTGTACAGTACAAATGTAAACAAGGAGACTAAGCCTGATTCGTATCCACTTCCCCGCATGGAGTATTGTATAGACCAAGTTGGTGTAACCCACTTTGTAAGCAAGTTTGAAAAGGATTCTGGCCAGTTCCGCTCACACTGCATGCACATGAAATATCCTTCTTCATCACTCGGTCCAGACTGTATTCATTGATGGTGATGAGTTTTGGCCGGCGTAATGCCCTGACGATGTTCTGGTGTAACACCAAATTCTGTGAACGCAGAAGTCATTGTTGCACATTTAAATGCTGCTTGTTATTGCTTCTTATGGGGAACGAAGTAATAACTGGGGAATCTTTCTTGTCATTATGAGTCCCTCATTGTCATTATGAGGACCGTTTCTAAAACTTAATTAAAATAAATAATTTACAGTATTTTTTCCCCTCATCTGGGCATTATGACAAAAACATTTTTTGATTTTTTGAACAGTTTGAGCAATCACAGAGGGTATCATAACGAGAAGACAGATCCCCCTTGTTATTGCTTCGTTCCACATAAGAAGCAATAACAATCAACATTTAAATGTGCAACAGCAACCTCGACGGTTACAGAATTCGACAGTCACATAATTTGGTGTTACACTGGCGCTTAATGAATCGTGCGGCCTCTGGGTCGCAGGGATATGCCGTTTTCGGCCCAGCGGATACGAATGCTGATTGGCAGACGCTGTTTTTTTCCTGCCATCGTATTGCCTGGCTATCAGTCATATTCGCAGAAAGTAGAATGCAGTTGTTGATGCACTGAATCGCGCCCCATGTTTATAGTATAGGTTTTATATTCGGTAAGGCTCCACCCTGTGTGTTTGAGTGACATTGTGTAATCTGTCACCCTTTTCTCCTTCTGTTTCTTTCTAGGCCTAGGTTGCGGAGGCGGGGTGGTTAACTGGGTTGCTCAATGCTGTACGCCTACGTAAAGGCTCGATGGTTTGTAGTTTAAAGAATTAAAGTTATGTTCAAAAGTATAAGTACATTTTAGGTTGGTGTAATGCATGGTGCCTAAAAAGTCCATTTGGTTAGAGGGTGGACACACCTGGGCCGGCCTGTGTGCCTCCAACAGATATTCCAACGTCCTGTCCCATGGTGAGGTGCTCTCCCTCTCGCCTTCCCTCTACCGCGTACCTACGTGACCAGGGTGGCATGGGGGTCCTGCTGGGTCCCATCTGCTACCATTTTTTGTTGCATTCTTATTGTGTGTGTTGTAATGCTGACTAGTTGGATTGGCTAGTAAACATTGCTAAACGTACTACTTTGGTCTCTGGACTACATTTGTTATTGCGGCTTTCCGCCAGCTGTAACAGTAATAAAGTCCTGTAATGGTCAGTGTTCAAACCCACCCTAGCCAGAACGTCTTCATTTTGTTGTGGCAGAAGGCCTTAGTGAAATGTCAAGCCTGTACATCACAGGTGCAATAGCTGCCGTGGGATTGAATGAACAAGGCGGAAATAGAGAATAGTATATTGGAGATACTGTAGATAAAGGTAGAATAGAAAGCCCAAATATTCAGATTTAATTCATTAGGCTTTCTATTACGATTCACTTTCTGTTTTGGCCTAAATAACCCTTTCCGAAATGAGGAAGTGACATTTGTAATTAAAAATACCCCCTGCAAAGTATTAATTTTTTTGATTTTTGCCGTGGACCAAGTTGCTTGGCGATAGTTGGTGCATTGGTTCACTGGTTTTCTTTGAGAATATTCCATCTAAAGCAACACCAAACCCAAGCCATTTGATACTATATAGTAACAATATATATATGTAATGAACAAACACTAGACACTTTCTAAAAAGTGAATATTTGTTCTCTCCTGTTTCAGCCTGTCAGCTGTGAGTGTACGGAGAGTCTGGGGAGAGCTCACTGAGGCGATGACAGAATTGCAAATCAATTTTCTACTTAAGCACCTATGATAATCACTCCTTTACAAGAAATGGGACCGGTGAATATTACTGAAATCCCACTGGGGTGTAGAGGTAAAGTAATCAGGACGATTTACCCATTAATTTTTAATTATGGGTTCAAAAATTACAATTTCATAAAAAAACAAAAAAATAGACTGTATAAATAAATGGACAAACCCTCCGTGACGTCACCCATAGAGTTTCTGAAGAAGGGCTTTGCGCCTCAT
>JAODLI010074953.1:2500-12683 GCA_027575585.1 Percopsis omiscomaycus | reverse complement strand
ACCGGATACCGTGTACCCTAACCTAACCCTGCTGGAGCATCTGCCCTGCAGGAGAGGAAGTGGTGACAACTTCCTCTCCTGCACTGTTGAAATCGCAGGCAGCTGTGTCATGTGATGCGCTCTGCAAACCCCAAGCACACACACACACACACACACAACCTGTACCCACCTGCATGAGACCTCTAGCTGTAGCTGGCAGAGGGGCGTGGCCTCCATAGCTTGTCATAGCAACATCAGATCAGCACATACTGTATGTCTCTAAACATTAGCTGTGGTTCATTATTGTCTGAGGGCGTTTTCACACCAGCAATTTTTAGTCCGGTTAAATTGCACCGTGGTTCCTTTTCCCCCTTGGTGCGATTCGTTTGGGCAGGTGTGAAAACAGTAGTCACCAAAACCACCGTACCGAGACCCTGGAGAGGAGGTGGTCTCAGTCCAAATGAACTCTGGAGTGGTTTATTTTTGACAGACAGGAAGACAGACAACTCGATAGATGGAGAGATTTACATGGGATGTACATGGGTACATAAAAGAGCCCATATTTAAGATGGGACCGTAACACCCAGGGCGTATTGGGCAACCTGCCAATGTACCAGAGGGTTATTTTTGTTCCCTGCATCAGCTGGCTACTCAGTCACAGGAAGTGTACTTCACAATGTCCAGCCTGACCTGATGTCTCCTGTGCTCCGCTGCAGAAGCAGTAGTCTGTTCCACAACATGACATCCTCCTGCATGTACACTAGGGGACTTTCACATGTAGTCCACATTAGCAGCTTCCCCAACCACCAGTGTCTTACTGACAGTACCACCTGGCTCTTCACACCTTCTGCAGCAGCACAGAATCCACACAATGTTCCAGTAGGGAAGTGGAAGCTTACAACCATCAAGACCCATAGATCCGACCTTTGATGAAGGCCCGTGGGTGATGATATGACCTACACAAACCACTGCTAGCATCGTCAATACTGCGACACTTGGAAACCTTAAAAAGGTAATTATCATCAAGTGAACATGTTACTTAAAGGCTGTCGCACAGCAGGTCAAATAAGTAGATGGTAAATCCTTTATAGTAGAAAGACTACATAGCCTACATTCTCCGTTTATTGTCAATATTTGAACGCCATTTGTAACTGGTTGCCAACCCGTCAGTTTCATGTGCTGCTTGAGTCACACACTGGTGACCCACCCATGTCAGAGGTGTACTTACAGATAACATACATACCACCCTCTTTAGCATTCTATAACATCCCCACATGTAGAGGACTGTTGATCTTATTATCTCATAAATGTCATACATTTCTTGTCAAATGTTACAGGAAATAATAATTAAAATGAAACCCACTGTAACTTTTTTTATTTGCAGCTCATAACATAAACTGTACATAATAAGTACAGTTTATAAGTAAACAAAATGTTTACTTCCATCGCACAGAAAGTTTAGGAGACAAAAGAAACCAACACAACGCTTCCAGCGGTCGAACGACAGTTAGACATCATCATTAGAACTACTATAACTTTAATACTACTAGTACTACTATCAAACATAGAACCTGACTTACCTTTGAAAATGTATTTATCCTCTTTCACGTATCAGTCTTAAAATAAGAGCTTCATGGACATTTCAATGTTGTAATATATATATATGACCCCTTCAGAGCTCAGGCAGATCAGGGTGGTGAAGTAAGTCTGTTATTTAGCTTCCTATTCAATGCGGAAGTTCAGGTCCAGACCTGCCACTGCATTCCTCCCACAGCTCAACACTTTCACAACAGTCCTATGTTGAAAGCACAGGGCCAGCCTCCCCCTGGGTGCTTCTAGGTGTGCAGTACCCAGCCAGGCCTACACAGTCGGGGGTGACAGCCAGGAAGGTGGTGGGTTTGTTTTGGGTGGTAAGCGGGTCGTTTCAGTAGAACCTGTGCAGAGTATCTAGGTTAGGTTAATAATCCACCAGGCTGCCAATGACCAATGGCAGGTCTTAGAGGAGTGGTAAGATAACACGTCACAGAGGAGGTTTGTAATGAAGGACACCTGACGTCTGCATTAGACCTCTGAGTCATCCTGCCATGCCATCATTTAGATACTTCACACAATCACCCCTGTTCTTCTACAACCAGGGTGACATGAGGAATCCCTTTCAAGAGTAACCTGCACATTCAGGTTGACAGCATGCAGGACTATGTAGTGTTGCACAGGGCTTCTCAAAGCCTCAAAGAAGGGACCAGGGGCTGTGAGATGATCCAGTAAGGTCTGGAACCAACAGTGGTTGCCTGCTACTGCTGTATCCTGCTGTATTTTACATTTACAGGAACAGGAGAAAAACATTAGACAGTCAGAAGAAGAGAGGTTTGAGGTCCAGCAGAAGGCCAAAAGTAGCAGTGTTTCACAGGGTTCACATCTGATGGATGTTTCATCAGCCTGTACGACCGTATTGCTACTCTTGCCACCTCTCTAGTTTTCTGGGGCTTTTCTGGGTCAAAAGAAAACATGTCTGTTAGAAGTCTGTTGATACCAATTGTCAGATGCTGGAATGCATTGATGTGTTTCCAGGAGGGATGTGGTATCTGGTACATATAACATTAGTCATGATTAACCCTGGCACTAGAGATGAACTAGTCTCTTCTGTCTCTTGCAAGCTTTTCCCCTCAATGAAATCTGCCGAAAAAATGGTTAATGGTTTAAATGTACACAGTGTCCAAATATGCACTTTTAGACGATCCAAATATATCCCTACAAGTCAAGTCCCTACAAGAAGAAGAAAGTCTACAACAGCAGCTCTAAATTCCCGCTGCTAAACACAGATCTTTGTTGGCTCGTCTATAAAGAGATGCGTCCTGTGTTGACAGGACCGGCACTGCATAATCAAGCCTGCTTTCTGAACAACAGCTGTCTGAACATCAGCTGGTCTAGAATACACAACACTGACACCTTTAACAGTGTCACTACCACAAAGGCAACACTGAGGAAAAGTGCAAATAAGCATACATAGTCTTCAAACCACTACTTACACTATTACTTACACTCACTCTCGGCCATGCTTACCTGACACATGATGCCAGGTACCACAAGGTACCACCATGCTTACCTGACACCATGTACCAGGTACCACCAGGTACCACCATGCTTACCTGACACCATGTACCAGGTACCACCATGCTTACCTGGGGGGGTCCCAGAGGGGTTCTGCCCCTGGACATCTGCAGTGGGACGGTGCTGTTGGCAAGACTGCTTAGTGGACCTTTAAAAGGCCCAAAAGATGGATTCAAATAATGCCCTGCATGCACCAAGTGTTCCCATACACACATGTGTATGGAGTGCCAGGTGTGTTCAGACTGCTCCCCCGCCATCGCTCCCTGCACCGCCATCAGCAACGTGGTCTGCGGTGCCGACACAGCCCCCCGCCTCTCCCAGGTCTGGGGGGCTGCGGTGGCCCAAGGATTATATATAAATATATTTCTATATGTCCACATTGTAATATATAGGATTATGGGGTTCATTTATCAGTAAAATGTGGCTCCAAAGCTTCACTTTGTTACAGCCCAGCTGTATCCTGAGAGCTCCTGACATTATCCATATCCCTCCATGTAAAGCTTTGTTCTTCTGCAGACACATGATGGACCCAGCTGAAAGGCTCGGTGCCAGAACCTTCACATCATGTGTTGTGATGTGTTGCATCCATTACAACACATGGGGGGGGAGAGTTCCTTCACATACTGTAAATTGCTCATGTTAAACCCAGATTACATTCACACAGTCAAAGAGAGTAAAGGTATATTTTGTACTGTAGGTTAAAACACGAAAACCTTCATATGAGAAGCCATCACACACAGAAAACCCTCCTTCACCATGTGTTTGTTTACGTCCTGGTTGGACCATTGATTAAACCTGCCACACAAACCGAAACGTGTTTCCTGTCAAGCTGTTTTGACCCAGCACAACCAGAACCCTCAGAGTTCCTTGGAAGCATTCAAGGAAATAACATGCACACTCATTCATAATCTCTGGAAAGTGTTACAGTAACAGTGGTTTGTTGTTTATTGGGTCTATTTTCTACTATCAGAACACATGAATACACACTGATAACTAACATGATGTATTTATGTATGAGCAAAGAGACTATTTCACCAGGAAGCAGTTCTTAAAGAGAATGATCATGTGATTTACTACTAATTATTGTTGTATTAAGCGAACCACAGATATAAAAATCTGGATGTATGCTATAATCTCTGTGCTTCCTTTAGTGTATTTCTTTTTAGAGGGTCATAAGATTATGTGACATGAATATGAACACATTATGGAAGATGTATTCCATCTGAGGTTGAGTGCTCTAGACAGAGGAATATGTTGTGAATCGTTGTCGAGCCAACATTGAATTGACAATCACAAAAATACAAAAAAGCAAATTCAAAGGATATATGTTTTGGCAATATTTATTTGTATTTTCCCAAGTGTAACATGTAGTTCAAGACAACTTGAGAAAAGATAGTTTAGAATTTTGCATTTTGATTCAGAATTGAACAAATAACAAAAAGGGACGAGACAGAATTATCATTTGTCAACATTGTGTTTCAACCATGTCTAACCAGATTGAGCTTAGCTTAATGTCACAGAGTCTAGGGGCCTCAGGAATTCCACATGTAATATTTTGGCACTATGACACTTTTCAATCAATCAATCACTCAAACAGTCCCACAGTGGTTGGTCCAGAAAGCAGAGGGAAGCATTAAGATTCACCAACGACAAAAGATACCAAGGCCAAGCGCACGAGAGAGAGAGAGCGAGACTGAGAGAGAGAGCTTTATATATACAGAGCTTTAAGGAAGACATGCGATAGGATGACACATTGATATAGATAGATTCATAGAATATTGTACAAGCTGTGACAGATATCAAGCAGGCAGGACAGCAGGGGGCAGCAGAGAGGGGTTATATCTCCTGTGGGCAGCGCTGTTATAACGTCTGGCAAGAAAGGCATGCAGAGCATAGAAGAGTGACAGCAACACACACGGATAAAGGCTACAGCGACAGTCCACTGATTAATAGACTATAGATCCAACAGCTACATAATTACAGGAGCTACATAAGACTATATGTATTTATATATATATATTATATTGTGCATAAATAGAAAGAGATAAATAGAAGTTTGAATATCACACAAGCTGGACAGGCAAGGCGTTACATGCACATGCAGAAGCAGCAGAAGAACGTCTGACTTGAAGACCACCACTGTGAAGCATCCTTTGTGTTGTTTGTGTCAGAGCAAGAACATAATGAGGCCCCACCTTCTGAAGCATCTCAAGCTGCACTGGCCAGGAGCTGTGAGCTGCACTGAGCTACAAGGTGACTGAACAACACAGCAACATTCAGAGCAGACTTGTGATCACATGGAATGTTAGACATCAACTTATCTACAAACACAGCAGCAACACTACAACTAACTGTTACTAAGGCAACACAGACACACGTTGGCACACTGTCAAACATCACTTGTGCACAAAAACAAGCGTTTCAGAGTCCAATTGGCTTTTGCATATTAAACCACCAGGTCAGAATCTGAAACAGTATTTTAGGTGAAATCTGATTTATTTAAAGCCAGTCCCTGAAACAAAGCATATTCACACACACACACACACACACACACACACACACACCACACACACACACACACAGAGGGAAAAAAACATTTTTGATGAAAATACAAGTCATCTATATTAGAGAAAATAGCAACACCTTTACAGTACCTTATATAAGATATGCAGTTAGGACATCTTAAATTCTATTTACAATATATGATTTAAAGTGATTGTACACTGACAAGCCATGATTCCTGGTGATTTGTGCTTTTCTCCGCTGACATTTCATCTACAGTTCACTTTGTATTCATATTCTGCAGGCCATATGGACAATATTCACATATTTCTTCCTCCCTACTCCACAATGTTTCCGTGCTCTTGTTAAAACAATGTGTGATTTAAGCTCTGTAGTCTAGTTTACACCACCCGGATGTCAATCAGAACAAATGACATGGTATAGTACATGGTATAGTAACTACGGTAGTTCCATTACTACTAGCTACAGTGCCCAGCTAGTAATAGTACAACTAGTACCTAATGACTCTAGGTTAACCTACCATCTTAATGGGCTGAATGTAAGCTGGCTCTATTGTCATTCACTTATATTTAATTAGAATCCATTCCTCTTAGCTAGGCACTTTTCTACTTCAACCTCACCTTCAATATTACATCCTACATACATACAAGTATCGCGTGCACAGGTGGCATGGTTGAGTTGGGCCACATACATGTCTTCTGAATGTTCTGGCGTTCTATAAAACGGGTAACCACACACAGGCAGTTCTTCTGAGGTAAGATGAAGTGCTTTTCTCAACACAAACACAACTGGCACTTAACAAATGACATTGAAATAAAAGATAAACTCTCACCAACTTATTGCACAAGCGTTTCACGGGATAACACACAGAAGGTCACGGTACATCACTGTTCTACACACAGACTTCTATGGGTTACAACACACAATATACATCTAGATCTAGATCTATCTAGATCTAGAGATCTTTTTCTTCTATATGCTTTATTAAGGGACCTTGGGGGAGAGGAGAACCAGCACATCCACACCGGGCAGGAGAGCCTACAGATCGTGGCCCAGGCGCTCGATCTCCTCGATGAGGAAGTCGATGTCCTGGTAGGTGGCAGCAGGGTTGGAGATTACCATACGGAAGAAGTTGACCTTGTCTCCCTGAGGCTGGTAGCTCACCATGGTGGTACCATACTCCATCATGCGGGCCTTGATCACCGGGGCTACCTGCACGCGCGCACACACACGCACACACACACAGGGGTGTACACATGTACACATTAGAGTCCATGATCTATTGTCACATTACTGCCCCCTGCTGATCACTCAATGCTACTGCAGCAGGCAGAGAGAGCAGTGTGTGTGTGTGTGTGTGTGTGTGTGTGTGTGTGTGTGTGCGTGTGATTAAAGAAGACCTTGTGAAGACGTTTCTTCTTCTCCTCTTTGTCCTCCAGGTAGCGCACCCCCGGTGGCAGATACCAGAAGCACACGTTGGTGTGCTGAGGCTACACACACACACACACATCAACAAATCATTATGAATCCACCAGCCAAATATAGAAATGAACAGTACACGCATCTAGTGTAGAAAGAGACCATGTAATGCCCTAAACAGCCACCAGGGAGCGGTCTCTGACACAGCACTGGGCTCTGCTCTCTGCTGGCTGGCTAGCCAAGCGTGTTTCCCCAGCTGGGCTGGTTCTGCTCCGCTGGGCTCGCTGTCAGAGTGATGAAGCAACGCTCTAGGAGGCTAACGCTGCTTTTCTAGGGCAGCGTGGTTACACTGGGTGTGTGTGTGTGTGTGTGTGGGCCGGGCATTCATATGCAGATGAGCAATTAGCGCTCATTATGCCAACCATTACACATAATAGCAGCACATTATCCCCACAGCCAATGGGAGAAAGGCACTCATGGAACACAGCAACAGCCGGATGTCAGCCTGTCAATCAGACACATACTTTCCCATCAAACACCATCTGGTAGCCCTCCCGATCCTTGATCTTGTTGTACAGGTACTCGGACAGCTCCAGACACTTGTCTATCTGGGCCTCAAAGCCAATCGTCCCCTGTCAATCAAACAGGCAAAGAGCTCAGAACACATCAAGTCCCTCCAGACAAACATGTTGTTTTAATCTGTTCTCTACCCCTCCCCCTACAGCCACCGACACGTTCAAGCACAGTTGTGTTTCAAGCAATAAACAGTGAGCTCCTGTACCTTTAAACATGCGTAAAGAAACAGGACAACCTCTCAAGTCACCTGCCACCTAGTGGTACAGGACACACATTACACTGCTGCAGTACCTTGGCTCTCCACATGAGCCAGAGCTTGAAGATGTCCACATGACGTCCACACTGCAGGGCTTTGTCCCCCGTGTCGTAGGACAGGTCGTAGTGCTTGTCCTGCTGGAACAGGTAGCAGGCATGCATCTGGTTGCAGCTCTGCATCAAACCCTGGCACGCACACACACACACACACACACACAAGGTGACATCCCAGTGGTGGTTGGTGGTGTTACACCTTAACATGTCAGATCAGCTTTAGTAACAAAGAGGGTGCGTACCTCCTCTCTGACCAGCAGGGCGGAGCACTGCAGAGGAACTGACATCATTTTGTGTGGATTCCATGTAACTGAATTGGCCCTAGAATAGAAGAAACAATCAAAGTCCTGCCCCCAGAGTGCTCTGGTGCTCTGAAGGAGAATAATGATGAGCTGCCATCCATCGGGACATCCAGGTTTAGTCACATTCAGCTTGTTCCACTGATGCATTTATCCAAGGTCATGTCCCATACAATAACGCCTTAAGCAAAGGGTTAGGGTTAGGTTAGGTTAGTTTAGTTTAGGTTAGGTTAGGTTAGGGTTAAGTTAGGTTAGGTTAGGGTTAAGTTAGGTTAGGTTAGGTTAGACTATGTGGGGAACTTCACATGTACAGCATCATATCCAGAGAGACTTACAATCAGCCCATTAGACAGTAGCTGAACAGGTCACCCGCCAGTCATGGTGGATGACCATGACATGCTAACATCATGACAACATGATGTTAGCATGATGACAGCAGCTTGTCATGATGTTAGCATGATGACAGCAGCTTGTCATCATGCTAACATCATGACAACATGATGTTAGCGTGATGACAGTGGCTTGATGTTAGCATGACAACATGATGTTAGCATGATGACAGCAGCTTGATGTTAGCATGATGACAGCAGCTTGATGTTAGCATGACAACATGATGTTAGCATGATGACAGCAGCTTGATGTTAGCATGATGACAGCAGCTTGACATCAGGCTACCTTGGAACATAACGTATGGTGCTACATGTTCTGAGAGGCACTTGCCTCTCAACGCCGTCCAGTTTCCAGCGGTGTCTCCGGGACATCAGCAGACTGCCCCCCCACGCACCCTGAGGGTTCAAACACACCACAAGCACGTGTTATGGGTCACCCAGTCCATCAGCTGTGTTCAGTCTCCCCAGCCCCCAGACACCAAGACTATGGAGGGTTAGGGTTAAGCGTATGGAACAAGCTCCCCCTACAGATTAGACTGGCACCCAGCTATCCTGTTTTTAAATCGCAACTAAAAACACACTTCTATTCGTTGGCTTTTAAACCTGTCTGAGCTCCCGCTATGTTGTTATGTTGTTTTATCTGTTGTCTTACTGGTATGTGTAAGTATGTGATTATTGTTTATTTAGGCATGTAATGTATTAGCACTTATCTCTATCTCTCTATAAATAAAGTAGATTGGATTGGATTGCCTTGTTGAGTCTCTCAGAGAGAGAGGGACAGCAGTGATTTACTGTAGGTTGGAACATGGCTGCTTCTATCTGGGTCTGCTCAGAGCAGAAGCAGCCACATTACAGCTGTCCGAGCAGGAAGAGCTCTACTCTCAGAAAACACGTCTCACCTGTGGGATTACATAATGGCCAGTTTAAAATGCATAGCTTGTCCAATAGGAATGATTGACTGTATTAGAGCGTGTGTGTCTGTGGATGTACAGCTGACAGGCGTTCCTCTCGACAAGGGATGGAGAGAGACTCACGTCCACATGCATCCAGATGTTGTACTTCTGACAGATGTCACAGATGGCGTTGAGCGGGTCGAAGGCTCCGTACACTGTGGTGCCCGCTGTGGCGCTGACGAAGAACGGCACCAGGCCCTGTACAAGCACAACCAGTTACTGCCCTGCTGAGAGGACGCCCCCACCTCTGTAGCCATGGTGACCGGACTGGATAAGTCACCTTCTGCTTGGCCTCCAGGATCTTGTTCTCCAGGTCCGCTGGGATCATCTTCCCACTGGGAGGAGGACCAGGGAGAGGGTTATGTGCCATCCTGATCCTTGTTTATGTACATTGCTTATTGTTTATCACCTTTCATCTGCCTTGATGCAGATCACGCTCTCTGTGCCGATGCCCAACGCCGCCGCACCTTTCTTGATGGAGAAATGACTCTGATGGAGAGAGAAGCAGGGTGAGGCCACGCCCCTTACAGCCCCTTATTGGTCCTTCCACTTGCTACCTATAGCTCATGCTAACATGCTGCTCTGGTCCTAGCCACTCATGCTAACATGCTGCTCTGGTCGTAACCAC
>JAODLI010074952.1:0-12683 GCA_027575585.1 Percopsis omiscomaycus | reverse complement strand
TGTGTGTGTGTGTGTGTGTGTGTGTGTGTGTGTGTGTGTGTGTGTGTGTGTGTGTGTGTGTGTGAGTGAGAGAGAGGAGAGAGAGAGAGATGGATGAGCTGTCTCTCACCAGTTTGATTCTGTCCTCTGAACGAAGAATGTTAATCATCACCTGCAGGTGTTGCGGTAAGTCGCCTGTTGAGAAAGACCATCAAACAAATGGAGATCTATGATAACCCTTGTTTGGCTGTTTAGTGTCCTCACACATTATATTTTCATGCGATTGTGATCATACCTAGCTAATATGTATAGCTAATACATCTTCACTTAAGTAGGTATGCGAGGTAACAGTGCACCCTGCTGTTAAGGGTCAGTATTAGCACAGCCACTGAGATGACGTGCTCGTTTTATTCTCTGAAGTGGGTTCATATAGTGTGCTTCAATTGGACTTTATTACTCAAGGCATCAAGAGAGATCTCCCTTCCCAAACACAGAATTCTCTGACAGAATGTAGAGTTTATTAAAAAAAAGAGATATGAATGTGCTTTAAAGCAGTAATGGTTCTCAAAATGTGTGGTTAAAATGAGCCAATGGCAGCTGTTTAAACCCTGAGAAAGCAGATCATTATATAGCAGATTATGTATCAACAGATTTCCCACAGATGTGCCATATTCACCAAACTGACTATAACTAAACGCTGACGATAGACAACGTTTACATTTTTCCCCACCAATAAACTAGCAAAGAGAAGAAAAAATAAGACAACAAACACTCTTAAATCATGAAGAGAAGTTCTGCTCAAAGTTCACACGATCACTGGATTTAACAGCTAATCGGCCTAAGCTACACTGTGTCAGGAACACGCTTATCAACGTGGCACCTTCCCTCAGATACAAACATCTCCTTGAATTTCTGAAGTGAGTCATTGATGAGCTCAAAACATAGTTTAAAGTGATATCAAACATCAGTAAGACCCTTAAATCAGAGAAACCCAGAACCTCTTGTGAGTTGTGGCAAAAGGGGTTCTGGGGGTACCAGAGGGTTTAGTGAGTAAACACTTCCACTTCTGCTATTGTTGCATTGAATAGCGACTGACAAGGAACTCATTAATACAATCGAAATGAAGTTTAGCAAGGTGTTAGTATTTAGAAAAGGTTACTGTTGCGGAATGTAAACATGGCATGGACACAGCACTGGCCTTTGGCTGGCCGGTCCTTTTAGATATGGGATCTGGTTTAACATCCCCATTATTACTCACAGTAAAAACGGCCAATGCCTCTGGGAATGAAAGCTAAAACAACACAGATGACACACAGCAATTGTCTTTGATGTTGTTGTAACCTTTGTTTTAGTTAGAGACAAATTACTAATGCTGCAGACCAAAGGTTCTGCACAGCATGCTTCTACTACGCAACTATTTACAAGTGGCACACAGTATATGCTGAGCCAAAACTCCCTGCACACTCAACCATGATTTGTGGTTTTCAAATGTCAAAACCCCTTCGACACAACATTTGGATATGTTGCTACCAGATACAATAACAAGAAACACGTCAGACATGTTAGAAGCAAGTTATTAACATGCAATAGAGGGAACTGACGGAATACCAAAAATAAGCTTTCCAAGTACAGAGAGCACATGGTATATAATATATAATTACAAACAGTGATGGGAAAGTTCACTTTCTACATGAACTAGTTCAAAGTTCAGTTCATAGTTCATACTTCAACATTTGGAGTTCACAGTTCCAAAAATTTTCATAGTTTCATAGTTATTTTTTTCCATATGTTGCTGCGAGACATTATTTTTCTAAATTATTGCCACAGCCCATATAGAACCACAGACAGCAATTATTTTATCAGTTTAAATCGTTTAAATGATCATACAACGTGTCCTTGCTGCTTTGTCGCCTACATGCTGCTGTCGCCTGCGGCGGTGCGACACTGGTGGCTGGTGTTGCCAGATAGCGTGTTTTTTCCGCTACATATTAATGCCCGTTTACAGTGTGTTTTAGCCGGGTTTTCGCGTGGAAGGCTCTATAGAAATCTGGCACCCTATTGAACGTAGTTAAACTGAGAGAGCATGCCGTTCACAGACACCAGAATGAACAAGTTCACAGTAACGTTCATCAGGCAGTAATACAGTCAGTTCACGTTCGCCCCAAAATAAGAACGAGTTCATGAACTATCGTTCAATGAACGCGTTCAGGCACAACACTGATTACAAACATCAGCATGTGGACTAATATTATGAGAATATATATCATTTGAGGATTTAAATCAAATGTTATACCACTTAACATTTTATTGTGGTTCTCACCTGCATGTTTGTGGTGTGGATGTGCTTTTTGGCCTTGAGGACTGCTGCCCTGCTGCAGGAAGAGAGCAGCACCCTTTACCATGAAGAAGCTCTCGCTCAGGCTGTAAAACAGAGGGGAGATGGGAATTAAACTTGTTTATGCACATGCTACAGGCCACTGCTCAGCATTTACTCGGAATGGGACTGTTCCCACTGATTAGGTCTGTATGAGAAGAAGTGGATCTTAACACAAATAGAGTTTTAATAGAGGTTCAGATCATAAGGCACTCGGGTACATTTTTACACAGGTAAAACCACGTTTTTGACCACACTACCATTTTCTCCGTTTAAAAAGTATCTGTGACCATAATGAAAGTTACTCTGGGGGATGTCATTGAACTGCGCATGCTCAGGTTGCTAAACACATGACCATACAGTGTCATTTCTACTTTTGATGTTTATGGAAACACTTCTGTTTCGCTAAGGCAGGCAGACAGACAATGAGGAAAAACCTAAAACTCATTTAACCAACGACTATAAAGTTGCAAAAGCTGTGGAAAATATGCATTGGGAGCCATGCCAGAGCAAATATGGTGACATATTGGAGCTCTATAAAAAAAAACATCAGTCATCTGAGGATGCAGAACAGTTGGGAAAGGTACAGCCTCGCAACAAGGACGGCATTACTGTACGAAGATGCACATAATCAACCTGTTATTATTGCACATTTGGTATAGTATTTGCATTCTCGTAATTTAACCTTTTCTTGCCAAAGAATGCGATTGTGTAATTTTTGCATTAGGCTATTTGTTTTACTTTACTTTTGTTTGGAATACATATACATATTGTTTGCAATAATTGAAAAGGACTAGATATGATGGCAATTCTGATTAAGACTTTATTTGCAAATACCTAAAGACAATCTTGTTAGATGCTGTCAAGTTTAAAATGACAATAAATAATCTACATGTCCGATCTACGTTGTTTTCTTAAACTTTTATATGTACGCCTACTTAATATTATAGGCAACTAGATTACACATTTACAGTAAAAATATATTGAGTTCCGCTGTTATTTCTTTACTTTACTTTTTCCACTCCCCGCCAAACTCCTACCCCTGCCAAAATAGTCATGTGATCTTGCATGTGACGGCAGCGTTTCTGAAAAGCTCCGTTTTCACTGTCCATACTAGGTGGCGAACCTGGCGTTTTCAGATCTATACACTTGGGAGAGAGTTTCTGAAAAGCTCCGGTTTCAGTGCTGGAAAACTATGGAACTAAGCCAACTACGGAAGGCCAAAACTCAAGAAATAAAGATCCATTTTCAAACAAAACCGTGCTAGCGTGGACAGGGTCCAAGACCTAGGCAATAAGAGGAGGATAGATCATAGGTACTTGCTGCTGGTACCAGTCCCCTGGAACAGCCACAATGAGACTATAGCTCTCCAGGAGCCATAAATCAGCCTTCAGTCGCTTAGCAGACGTTTTTGTGCTGTGCGAGTGGCTTTCCGATTTGGTCTGGCAGGGCTCTGCAGGGCTTACCCTGATGCAACATTGACCTCAATAACTTGACTCACAGCAAGTGTCTGAAAACACAGCAGAAATCAATTCACACCTGGTTTTAGGTGTTTTTTCCCCCCCAGGTAAAGCAATCTACACATTGACAGAACTAAAGAGACTACAGTAAAAGTTAAAATCTGTTTTTTCCCCAGGGCTGGCTCCAATTATTCTATTTCACAGTACTAACTGACTATCTCAGCATGCTCATTAATCTATCTGGCATCAGGGTGGAATGTGCGCACTAGGAGTGTGCAGTCTGGCAAATAAGAACACTGTAGGAGAGCGCAGGTGTGATGGAAGACGGGTACAAAGTAAGTCCTGAATACCAGCACACACACACTGTGGTGCCCACACTAGATCTATAATGTGACATTATCGTCTTCCAGTTGAACAATCCTGGAATTATAGTACATGTCTCAACATATAGCCTATTCATTTCAAATTAAGATGCATTTAATGCATCTTATAGATCACTTTCAGTTATCTTAAAGTAACTGAAAGTGATCCTAGAATAGCACAAAGAACAAATCTGGCAACACAGAAAAAAAAACTCAGACAGTCCCAATTTTAGCCCTGTCTTAGTCCTCCTAATTTAGGCTAGTTTGTTTTCCTTCCCTTTCCCTCCATCAGAGGATAATTGTATAAATCATATACAGTCCCACAGCTACTTAGTGATGTGTATAAACACCAACTGCTCATTTGACCTATTCTGACCGGTAGGCCAACTTTGTGTTTATTGAACTTAGTAAGTGATACCTATTAACTTCTACAGTACAAACACTCCTAATGTGTATTCCTGTGAAACCTGAGGATGTGTGAAACTTCTCAATGTGTAAAGGAAAAGCTGTCCCACCGCTCTGTAGGCCATACTCAGACAGCTTAATTAAATGGCCTCAGCTCTGGTGTCTCTGTCCCTCTGGCACTCTATCAGCTTCTCCGCAAACAGTAGGGCTAAAAATATATCTAGTATCAAGACAAACAAAGACTATGGCAGAAAGACTTGCCAGATAGCCTCAATGATCCCACATGGTGGTGTACAGTCCTAAACAGCCCATAGACAGACGGCACAGGATCTTCCCGTTCATTACACTTGAGAGCTAGAAATGTAGGCTAATGCTTTTCTTCTAGTTTAATCTTTGGACATCAGCATAACATTTTCATTGTAGTCCAATATCTTCCATCAACATGTGCCAAGCGCCGTTGAAAAAGTATTTTCAGCGGGAAGTATTATTTGCAGTAAAATAAGCCAATTGTGATTCCCTACACTGACACCAAGTTGATCACATACTGTAGAAGTTTATTTCTGTTTCAAGCCATTTCTCCCACCTTAATGACTGATCAAGTACAAAAGGCCAAAACTCAACCTGATTTCATATCAAAGGATTATAGATTTGATTAGTACAGGACCTGGTTAGCAGCAGTTTCTCCTCTCATTCTACAAGACTCACATTTGACATATCTGGTTCTGGGTCAACACAGCATTCTCCACAAAATACGGAAGCATCTTCATTACGGTCTCCTTGGGGGCTTCTACAACCAGATGCATCCTGTTGACCGGAGGGAACCCAGGCTTCTCTCCGGTACAGATTGCGTCCCCTTCATTAGCTCTGACCGAGCGCACAAAAGAGATTCCTCCACGGACATTCCTCCACGTCTTGGCTTAGGTGTTTGAGTGACAGACCAACTGGCATTTAGCTTGCATTCATCTGTGGTGTCTATTGGGAGAACATTGACTGCTGCGCTGCCGCCACTCCCACTTCCTTCTTCTGTGTGTGAGTGAGCGGAGCTGCGAGACTCCCGTCTGCAGGGCTGTGCTATAGTGTCTCAACCTCTAGCCTGAGGCACTGGCAGTGAGGACAGGGCTTGACTTTGTCTTCCCACACTCTGCTGCCAACTGTATGGGCTACAAACAAATAAAGCAAAACCCTCCCACAGCCTCAGACTTTGGCTCTCCTCTCTCATGGATATAGGATGAACACACTAGCATGCATAGGGCCTGCTGGCTCTACATGCGCCAAAGAAAACAATTGGACAGAAGTCCAGCTGGGGCAGAAGTCCTGTGGAATCCAGGCTTTGGACTTCCTCTTCTGTGAGCATTAACTCGGCAATTGTTTTCCGTCCTCCTCCACAGGGTCTTATGGTCAGTGACCGAACAATGTCCTATTTCAGTGGCACGTAAGCAAGGGGTTCCCACTTTAGCAATGCAAAGCAAAGTCCAGAACCAGGATTCTGTGGGGCTCTCAAAAACCAGAGAGAGAGCCTTGTTCTTGTTCTCCCAGGAACAAAAAAAACCCACTTATTTAGTTTGTGTGGACAACAAAAAACACACCAGTGATCTGGCCAGAGCTTCCGAAGGGGGTGTCTTTATTTATGGGTCAGCTAAATCCCAGGCAGTGCTACCAGGGAGCTGCACACACTGGCCAAGCATCAGCAGAAAAGGGCAGCGAGAACTGGGACAGCTTCCTCGAAATCTCATTACACTTCAGCTTATAAAGGGGGGCATTACATTCTCTCTAGTGCCATGGCTAGTGTCAGTCATTTTGCTGCTGTACATAGACTGTGATGATTATTATTAGGAACTGGTTTTGATTCAACAAAAATAATAAAATAAAAAAACAACAACAAACAACATTCTCATTAGGTAACAACAACAGTGGAAAGGATAAAATAAGTCACTACGGAACATAAGGGAATTTATATCAAACAGCTTTGGCTAAAATGACCCTACCCACTAGTTAACAGCAGTGTAATATAAGGTGGCGTATCTCTCTCTCCCTCTCACAAACACACACACACACACACACATTACGGCACTCCACTAATCTGGAAGGATTTGCTGACTCGAGACAACAGCGATAGCTCTGCGGCAAGGATAACAGGATCGAACTGTATACTTCCTCCTTGTCAACATGGCGTACCAGCTGACACTGTACTGGCTAACAGTGTTAGCAGTGCAATGCTGCAGGTGCAGTGTTTACATGCAGAGCTGGTACTAGCTGGAGAAAACTAGAATAAAAGACTCTTTATGCTACAGCATAATACCATGGCTATCTGGTGGAAAACAGACCAATAGATTGCTCTGAAACACCAGGGGCATGAGGGAAATGTGATGGATTACACCGAGGACTCTAAACGAAGAGGAAACCCAGTCACCAGCCACCAGAGTGTTCTGCACACAGTGGCACAATGGGAGAAAAGCTTCCTCATTGGGCTGGCTGTTGCACAATACTGGCACTTTCTCATTGACGACACTGAAAGAGCTCAGGGGGGAAAGGGGGAGGGTACAATTTACCTCAGGTGTCAAGAGTGAGAGATGGATGGCTGCTCTACAAAGTAAGCAAATGACATCAGCTTGTTCCTGAAGTAAGGGCTGCCCACGATATAGGCCCACACCTAGTTCTTTTGTGGCCACATGTGTCTGCCTGTTTTTCTACAGGGCTCTTCTACGGGGTTACAGCTTTATTATTGCTGTAACTGACATGACATTTTGATAATTTGCACTCCTGATCAGTATGGTGTTTAGGTGAACACATTTTAGTCCAACGGTAAATGGTACAGCCTCCACTCTTTAGAGATAGAGAGTAGGACTTAAACTGGTAGGATAAAACAAGGAGGTTCTTTATGTGAAGCTCATCAACTCCACGTCTGTCTTCTCACCTTCTGTTCTCTTTCCTCCTTTTCGCTGTGAATCATTGCAGTGATGAATGAAGTAAGTCATTGGTACACCTGTATGAGGTTTATACTGGCCTCCTCTTATCAACTTTTTGAATTGTCAACCCCAAAAGCGCGCACGCACACGCGCACACACACACACTTTAAAGCAAAAACAACAAAAAGGACTTTAGTATCTGCTTCGCACAAAAGAGCTCAATAACAGGGGAAATCTGTAGGTTCAATTTGTATGATGCATACAAAAATACCAAAAGAACAAGCCATCTATAAAGTGTACACAGAAGCAAAGAAAAGGCAAAGCTATCTGATGTTTGATTTTGTGGCTGACCCCACAGTGAACAGGTGCAGGTTAGGGGCATAGTAGGACTATATGGTGAAAATATTGTTTCAGTTCCGTCTGTCAAGACATGCTATTCCATTTAAAAAATAAAATAAAAATCATAACACAACAAAATCATTATATGTGAACATACTAACCTCAAATGTATTCGCCGTTCATCATCACTTCCAAAATCCTGCATAAAAAGAGTAGGAACCATTATAAAATTGATACAATAAAAGTTTTTACAATATTGACATGAATTTAACAATTCTCTGAATGTGAATTGAGTTTAAAGTGATTTACAGAGTTGTGAGAAAGGAAGCCTATTTGCCCTGCTATAGCAGATGTACAAAAAGACACAGTTGTCATAATAATCACTATGAATATGAGGAAAATTACATTTGAAGTTATAACTGATGCATGGCCTACATTTCCAAATTAGGAGACCAAAACAATAGCATACACCCATAACAAAAATGGAAGAACAAACGAGAAGAATCAGCAGCTGAATGAAATATGCCATTGTAAGACAAGCTTTGATTCACTGTCAAAATAGTCCTCAACCTATTCACAACTACCTTGCAATTGCTGCAAGTGAGATTTCAGACATAATTCAGCAGCTAACAAAAGTAGAATGCCTTTGAATAGAAAAGGGAGAGTTCCAACTATAGAGAGTACCGATAGACAGGCAGACAACTGTTTGTATGAAAAGGGAAGGACAATCTGTAACACAGGAGCCCATAACATCATCATCACATTCAGCTCGTCAATATTTATTATAAACTAATACACTACATAAATGCCTTACACAAGTATCTAGCATACTCTATGTTTACATTTATTCTGTTATCTCGCCTTCCTTCAGTAGTAGTTACACCACTCCACCCACCCCTTATGTGAAGATGACATCATTGCTGCAGCACACTCATGTGAGGTTTATCTGTTTAGCAGAGTGCTGGATATCTACTACTATAATGGACAGTGAATTATGGGCATAAGTGAAGCTAGTTTATTTATCAATCAAATAAAAATCATCTCTTTACATTACGATCTCATTACAATATGTATTACAGCAGCATAATGTGATTGTGACATCATGACACTGAAATGCTATGTGCATTTTATCTCATGGGAAATACTGCACTCTAAACTCTACCCAACTTCAGTTTCACTAGCCTTAAATTAAACTGAGGATTGCATTGAAATATGTCTAATGTTCTTTATGGTATAATTTGCTAATGCAGTCAGACTGATAGGGTTGACTCAAAGGTCCTTGCTATCCTTATTGTAGAGGTTAGCGCCCCCATTTGGTGGGCAAGACAATGTTAACATAAATAGTGCTGTCTTGCATAAGTATTTACTGCAGAGGAAAATGTCAACAGGAAATTATCTGCTAATGATTACGGTTTAGTGAGAAACTTAATAAATTATATTTACTTTAAAACGACCAGGGGGAAAAGCTTATATTGTCTTAGGATATGGCTATACAGTATAAATATTAGGAAGGGTCTAAAGTTAGAGTGCATGTTATTTTATTTTTATTTTTACACATAATTGTTTACCATTCTGGACATTTCTGACATCCCTTTCCCGGTTCATGAGATCAAAGCATATAAACTATATAGAAATACAAAAAACGCACCCTGCACTTTATACTGATATCCTAATTGGGCAGAAGGCATCGTTTCACATAACGGTCAGATAGACTGTCAGCCAATCGTATCCTCAATAGCTAGCTTCAACCGCTATCATACATCCTTGCTAACATAGGAGGGATTTGTCTATAACCAAGCACGCTACTGTATATTGTCTATGACCCTCGCAATTAAACGTCATCTGAATATCTATATCTAATATTTTGTACTGTTCTGTGACAGCAACCAATGAAAGTCTATTTTAGTTACCAAACAACGCTAGCTTACTGGTACCGTACTAGCAACCAAGCCTCAGCATCTTCAGCTTGAGTGAAGATGCTAGCTTAGCTTCATTCAGTGGGCCCGGCTAGTACATACTAGATGGTTTACAGCTGCATCTATTTTTTTTATCAAGGTTCAACTTACCTCCCCTGCGTTCGTGGTCGTGGTGCTGGTACTGGAAGCGGCGCTTGGAGTCGGTGACCGCTGCAAGGTAACCAATGCCATGGCTGGAAGCAGAGGATGCACCGGCCGATGTGGCCTGTGGTGCTGCTAGCTGGCTAAACGTGGGACACAAATGATGGAGAATGTTGGGGTAGCAGAACTTATCTGTAAAGGTAGTTGTGGCTTCAAAGCTCTGTCCATACTCTGTGTCCTACAGCAACCGATCAACCAACCAGCTAATGAACGAACTGCCAATATGCCATGACCATCATACTCACCTCAAACAGGAAGGCAAAATGAGAAGCAATGCTACTAGAGTCAAATGGTATTATCCGTGCCCGCTGATTTGTCTGGACGGGCCAATTAAAAAAGAGCTCTAACGGATTAAAGCGCGTTGGTTTGCTAAAATAAAATTAAAGATATAACAAAATATCCGCTGATTGAACTGTATTCTAAATGTCATTTGAAAACACATTAATATGGAATTCATGAAGACATATAATCCAGCCTATGTGTAGAACACTGAGTTCTCAATTTGGTTTAATGCAAGTACAGCCACATCTTCCAACATTGGCTGAAATTCTTCAATCTTCAATAGTTTCTCTTCTATTACATTTATTTTTAATAACTAAAAGTTTACTAACTTTGGGGCACCTGGCCCGACTGTTCGCTTGATTTTCTGTGGTAGGCTACATGTTTCGAGGGCGGAGGGGCTGGGCTTTTCTACGGTAGATTTGATGTACCATAGACCATAACTAACTAACTAAAGTAAACCATTGGCACATGTCCGCTCCATATTAGGCTACTAAAAATACTAGAAATAATGTGCTACAAATGCAGTACGTGTAATAGGCCTACTAGAAATATATTCAAATAATATTAAGAAGATGTCTATGTATTTGGTTGGATTCATTCAAAAATGCAATTTGTAACAAGAAATGACATTATTTGATTGTTCACTGAAACTGAAAATATTCAGTGAAAAGGTTCAGTTCAAATTCTTTATTATCATGAGCACAGAGAAAACATACAGATGTTAACTGGCTATACATGCTACCTTAATATTTCTCTATAGAAAAAGATAAGTAGGCTACTTGGAAAACAAACAAATTTGCACCAGAAACAGTAACTAAAAAAAGTATACTCTATATATGACATATACAGATATAATGCTGTACATGATACACTTTATACACAATATTCAGTATAAATAATTAATATTAATAATAATTAATAACTGTGTGTGTGTGTGTGTGTGTGTGTGTGTGTGTGTGTGTGTGTGTGTGTGTGTGTGTGTGTGGTCATCGGTTCAGCAGCCTGATGGCTTTGGGGTAAAAACTGTCTCTGAACCTTCTGGTCCTGATGCTCCTGTCCTGCCTGCCAGAGGTAGGAGCGTAATGAGTCTGTGGCTGGGATGTGTGGGGTTACAAGTGCCTGAACACCTTGATGTCTACACCCCTGTGACCAGCCCAGGTCCTCACTGAGGGCCCTTTATCAAATAGACCTAGTTAGAGCGCCCCTTGTGTCACACTTTGGAAGCTATTGAACTTTTAATGAAATATACATTCATTAAAAATACAGGGAATTATATTTTTGAAATATAATAATTGTAGTAGATTAAGGAGATGGCTATTGATAAGATAGGCCTGGTTGTAGTGCCCCTTGCATCATACTTTAGAAGCCATTACATTTTTAATAAAATAAAATATCTCTAAAAGTCAAGTTTTTTTGGAAATGTAAGAGTTGTAGTAGGTAAAGGGAAGGGCATTGGATTGACAGCATATATTTGCTTTTAAATATACACAACTACATTCATATAGGTTCATTATTATTTTTTCACACTTTTTGTTTTGTATTAGTAAAGCCATCACAATTTATTTGACAGCTCTATGTCTTTTAGATGCAGATATTTCGTTTTAAATTACTCACTAAGTAATTGTTTACGGTCCCTTGGTTGCGTTTTTCGTCTTTTTACAAGTTTACAAGGCGGTGTCCGTTTAACATGACAAAAAAGGAAGGCATGTAGCTTACTCTTTTCAGTGAGAGGAACAATATTACCATAATATTTAGAACTTGGTGTTGTACTGAAAAAAAGTGTCAGTCCCCTCCCTTTATTTATACAGTCTACTATGGTCCCCTCCCATACAGCTACCATGTGACACTTTATTAAGCTAAGGGATCATCAGCAGCAGCAGCCATGATCAGCAAGCAAGCAAACTAGATTGAGTTGGTAACAACTAGTTTAAAGACAACGCAAAAGGATTTTAAGTTATATATCGAATAATTCATTTTTAGGTAACGTTATTTTTCTGTTTACGTGAGTAGCCTGCGTGTTAGAGCAGATTCTGAAAACGCTGTTAGTCTAGTTTGTTGCATTAAAAAGGCGAACTATGAACTTGTAGGCCAACTTGCTTTAAAATAGTTAAGATTGGGATATCCGTTGCAGTAATCAAGCAGGTCTTGCATTAATAATGTTCACGATTAAGAATAGAATAGGCTATAATGTGTGCAATCATTGCTTGTCATTCCTGCCTCAGAGAGATCGTTTTCTAGTTTGCGTCGCTTAAAGAACTACTGCCAAAGCCCAGAATGCTGTGTTGCTGTTGTAAGCATCAACCAGGATGAGTGTGCGAAGCTTGACCTCCAAAAAGTCGTGAATATCTTCATTTTAAAGATCAGCAAAAGAAAGGACACATTTGGAAGTCTCTAGGTGTCGAAACAGTCATGTCTCCTATATATATTGCCTCCCAATCTAGTTATATACTGAATGGGCC
>JAODLI010074951.1:0-12683 GCA_027575585.1 Percopsis omiscomaycus | reverse complement strand
CTCTCTCTCTCTCTCTCTCTCTCTCTCTCTCTCTCTCTCTCTCTCTCTCTCTCTCTCTCTCTCTCTCATATACATAATTTGATAGTAAACACATTAAATTCAGGCTTCTTTTCAGTATTTCTAAATGTGTTTCCATGTGGGAGTCATGTTTCCATGACTCCCACCATCATTTCACTGCCATTCAACTACTTTTAGCTCCATTGGAATTCCCTACTCGGTGGAATTGCTTGCTGTCTGGTTTAATGCCTCACTGTTTTCAACTGGCAACTGCTACGTCTGTGTGTTCTTAGTATGAAACGGTATGGTAATACATTTATCTTTCAGGCAGTTCGCTAGTAATCTTCTCTATGGCCTCTCAAAATCAGTGCAACAATAGGATAAACCAACTTATAGATTATTAAATGTTAACAAAATGCATTTAATCTATTTCTGTGTTGATGCGTTTGATGATGCGTTTGTGAGTTAATGTGGCTTTGACCTTTTTCTCAGGACAAGCCCGCTTGATTGACATCCTCTGACTCCTATATAAGCTTTGTTTGCCTATTCAACTGACACCTTTTTGTGATTGGCTGTTCTGAGTAGATGCAGTTTGTTGCCTTCAGCCTGAGACGAGGGCTGATGTGTGCTCTCCGTTGTGTAGAAGGCGAGCAGGAGCCGGAGCCAAAAGGTGGCCAGGAGGGTGCTGCGGCGGAACCCTCCACCTCCCAGCCATCCAGGGCCGAGGAGAAGAAGGCGATGAGCGCGGAGCAGCCAGACGCATCTAAGGTGCACGTTCACGTCACAATGAATCCTGAAGGCTTTCTGTCCACAACACACACACACACACACACACACACACACACACACACACACGGGGAAACATACCAGTTCAACATTAAAGATACACTCGATTGCATTACAGTACAGTGCCCTCAGAACACGATATCCCCCCCCCCCCGGCTCACAGTTTGTGGTTTGAAAAACACAACTGTGCACATTACTGTGGTGGGAGGGGTAGGGAAAATCTGAGTCTATGCACTCTGTAGGGGGAGGGGTAGAGAGGAATGCAAGCCACTTAGCACTCTGGTGTGGAGGAGTTTCAACCACAAGGGTAGTACCAGACAAATACCAAGGAGTGCACAGTGACGTTTATTCAGTAAAAAAAATATAAAAAAAATAATCGTATTATGCTGTCCAGTATCTTGTATTTTTACGCCTTAATGTAGCCCGTCGTGTATAAACTGTCTCATTTGGCTCTGTAAGAGCTATGCAGACATGTCAGTCTAACTGCAGACATGTCAGTCTAACTTAACCTGAGAGAGAGAGGAGAGCTCCTGCATTAAAGGCTCATTCTCCACTTGCCTTCTGTTTTTGCAGGAGCAAAAAGCAGCAGCGGGAGGGGCAGACAGCCCGGCGGGTAGCCATGGCGATGGCAGTGACGATGGCAGCGACGATGGCAGCGACGATGGCGAGAGCGACGATACGAGTGACGACGAAGAGGAGGAGGAGGAGGAGGAGAAGCAGGAGCAGGAGGAGGAGGAGGAGGAGGAAAACGAGGAGCCATTGTCGTTAGAGTGGCCGGACAGCATACGCAAGCAGGCCACCTATCTCTTCCTGCTTCCCATAGTGTTCCCCTTATGGCTCACCGTGCCTGACGTCCGCAACCCGGTGAGTGGAAATCTACTGACGCCGCCCCCCCCCTGCAAACCTCCTAACTCCATGTTCATTGGTTTTTATTTAAAGGGAAATTTAAACTCTACATCAGTGGTCATCTTCAGCTTTTTTTGCAATCATTTTCCAAGCCCAGGTACCCCCAAAAAACGTTTTCCATATAACCATAGAAGAGAAAAACACATTAATAGTGTGTATATATAGTATTTGGTCGTGTAAAAGCAGCATTAAATGGTAATAGTTGCTTTACACCTGAAAAATTACAAGATAATGTAAGTAAATGATTATACCATTAATGGCTCTCGGAGCAAACAGATCGGAATTGCAATTTCTTAGTTGTGCGCCCATCACAGTCTTCTAAAAAATCCTGTGGGAAACTCTGGAGTATCCATGCATCCGCATTTCCCTCCCCATCACCTTGCCTCACCCCCCCCCATTAGGCATTTCTCTAAATTGCATAGCAGGCAGACAGGCGAACGCAGCAAGTGTAATTAAAGATGTTCTTGCGGTGGTATTTCGATTCCACCCCACTCTCCCGTGAGCTGCTTCACCGCAGTCGTGAACTGTTGAAGCTAGCCAGGGTTCTGGAAGGCATAGTGGGGTGATATGTGGAGTCAGAGAAATTAGAAACAAAGTGAATGGGGAATGAAGAGCTTTAACTGCACAATCATACCTCTACAGCCACATGTGAAATTTAGGCTAGATTGTGTTGAACATGTTTCAAACTATGGGTTATATTTACATTTATGGGAGACAGTTTGTGAGCGTAGGTTTTGGGGAAATTGACTTTAGAGAACTAGCCACGCGACTGGAACAGCTTTTGTGTTGCTCCAACGTCGCCCAGCGCGCCACAGGATAATCATGACAAAACCTTGGTTATATCGGGTGCCTTCCATATTGTAATAAGAACACTGATGGCGGCTTCTGTTCTGTTTCGCAGGCGTCCAAGAAGTATTTTGTCGTGACGTTTATTGCCTCCATACTCTGGATTGGAGTGTTCTCTTATCTGATGGTGTGGTGGGCACACCAGGTCAGTTGGTCCTATATATATATATATATATATATATATAAAATACAGTATATTTACAGAATGTGATCATTTCGATATACGTATATTTGGCATTAATGCAGTCAATTTTTTCTCAACTGTACTTAACTGTACCCATGCCGTAGGTTGGTGAGACAGTGGGCATCTCGGAGGAGATCATGGGCTTGACCATACTGGCTGCGGGCACGTCCATCCCCGACCTCATCACCAGTGTAATTGTAGCACGCAAAGGCCTGGGCGACATGGCCGTGTCCAGCTCTGTAGGGAGCAACATCTTCGATATCACTGTGGGGTAAGTGATGGTGGCACTGGGAATATCATCTAACAGATATAGCCCGATCTACCGTCTCATTGTTCACTGTCAGTCAGCCAGGTTGAGCTTTTTTAATTTAAAGACAATTCAAATAGTTTACTGTTGAACTGAAATAGCAAATTGCCTAGAAGATATCAAATGTGCAAGACCCGCTTGATTGACATTTCAACTTTCCTGTCGGTTTTGTTGCACTTGTTCGGGCGTGTCAACTGACACCTTCCTTTATTGAATTTCAAAGTAGTTTGCTGATGTCAGCAGCAAATTTCCTGCCGTAGCTCCGCCCAACATCAACTCTGGTCAGATTACGGTGGAAATATGTAAATGAATACATTTGGAATTAGGAATGAAATGTTAGAACGGTACTTTCTGGATGCTCAATGTATCTATGCAATGTTTTCTCACAGGCATCTTACAGAATGGTTTGATTTGCATTAAAACTTCTTTTCATTTGATTATTTTAGCCTCCCTGTCCCCTGGCTCATGTTTTCACTGATGCATGGTGGCGCGCCGGTAGCGGTCAGCTCCAACGGGCTGTTCTGCGCCATCGTTTTGCTCTTCCTCATGCTGCTGTTTGTCATCATCTCCATCGCCGCCTGTCGCTGGAGGATGAGCCGCATGTTGGGCCTTACCATGTTCGCGCTGTATTTCGTGTTCCTCGTCCTCAGCGTTCTCCTGGAGGACCGCGTCCTCACATGCCCCGTGTCCATCTGAGCTGGCACCGCCCCACTGTGCTAAAGGTGGGGCGGGGAACACACAACCCTCGGGCCCCCCTGCATGGGTCGCATACAAAGAATGCTCTAGGCAGTAGACTTTATAGTGTGAAAGGCTGGCTAGATATGTTTTTGAAAAGCGGTTTGTTTTGTTACGCCCCGGTCACACGGACTGCCTTAAGAGCGCTAAATCTTTGGCCCGAGACATAGAAGCAGTCCGTGTGACCGGGGCCTTAAGAAGGAATGTTTAGGATAACTTGACCTCAATCTCGGGACCCATCGGCTATCGGTCTGACGGCAATTTACCTCTGGGGGCAAAGACCAATATTTCGGGGGTTCCAGTGTAGCCGGATAATGGAAAATACCAGATATCCTGGCCAAGACTTCCTCTTCCGTGTGCCGCTCATTGTTTACAGTCCGATTAGCAACTTGAGACGCGAGAATGGAGTTGGAGTTGAGGGACGACATCTACGACATGATTGTTTTACAAGTAGCCAGTTTACACTCAAACAGCTAAAAGGTAAATCGTCGTCAGACGTTAGTCATTTTTTCCCCGAGATTGCATTTCGGCCAATGTGTTCCACCTCTTTTGCTCTCCACGCAGACTGTTTACCTGCATGCAACCAAAGCCCGCTCAAACGTGATTGGTCAATACTACACGGACTACAAAACGGAAATCAGAACGCTTCCGATACCAAAATCTTGTCCCGTTGCCTACAGATGACTGCATTCATATACAGATATCTGTTTAGAGATTAGAGATGAATTTGATCTTGACTTAAACTTTGGTACTGTCAAATTTAGTATTGAGAGGAAACATTCACTGTGTTGCTCTAACCAGTTTAAAGCCCCTATGGACAACATTTGACTTTTTTGCAGTGTAGTGATATCTTTTGTTTGCTTTCCTATTGAAGGCAAATCACATTGGTTACAAAAATACAAACAAGATTTTTTAGCTGATTAAGGAAATACTTTAGGTTAAAATTATCCTTTTGCCATATACGTATGCATTTGCTGTGTTTCGCACCGACCCGGTGTAACAGAAAATTGCCTGGTAAGAGCAATGCTTCATGCCTAGGAATCCAATCTAAACAGAGATGGTGTAATTTTTGATTGTATTGTATTATATTACACTCTATGATCTGTATTTATCTCAAAGTGCTAATTTAATGAAACAATCTTGTCTGTAGGGGCTTTGAGCATTTTTCTTACCTTATGAAACCACCGTCTGTGTTCTACCAAACTAGTGTTTGTCAATGTTCAGTGTATAAAAAAAATGGTGTCTGGAAAGAGTCACTTAAAGTATATGTTCGTCAGTTGATGTGTATTTATAGAATGTCTAGTTGTGAGGAAAACTTGAAAAACGTGGATGCAAAAAAAGGAATATTGATAGAGAAATTATCAATATAATTAAATATCCATGCTGCAATTAAATTATTTTTTTTTACAGTAATTTACACGTCTGTCTATTTATGACAATTAGATGGTCGAACAAAATGTACATTTGCAAGCAAACCATCACAGTATAAGTTAATTATTTACACTCAAACGGCCCTGAAGATCTTCCCATTTAATTTAACGTTGTTTTAACCATTACTAAATGCAACCTCTGTACTGGGCAGATGGAAATATACAGTCTACATGGCCGTGGAGGTGATGAAACTATTTAATTGTACAACAGGTTAATTACAGGTAATCAGAGTACATCGAAGCTGACATGCCATCTTTTGGAACCGCCGGGTCCATTTCATGAACACTTGGATCATTACGTAAAATAACAATTTCACAACAGTGTGAGTTGTTGAATTTTCCTACGACACATCTGTCATGAGTCACTGGTGTGGCTGGGACTCATTAGAATTCTCCACACAAGAGCTCCTCGTCCAGCCTTCACTGAGATGACTTAATATCTGCGTCCTTTGAGCATCACGTGCATGAGCGCAACAGCAGAACTTTCAGCACACATTGCTATGTTTCAAAGGCGCTGTGCTCCTCAGACTTGTTTTCACAGCCTCAAATATTTTTTGTACATAGTTTGATATAAACATAAAAAAATTTGCAACTTTCAGTGATTCATAATACAGGTGTGTGTGTGTGTTTGTTGAAAGCATAACCAGAACCCTAAAAAAAAGTTGAAAACGGCACCATCTACAGGTTAAAAACAGGTTATTGCAATTGCCTTATCTGATGGGCTCAGGTCATTCACTTGCTATGTGAGTAACGCACCAGATATAAGGTTTCAACCTGTTCATGGGACAGTCCCTACAGTCTTTAGTGTTTGGTTACACTTTAATCTTCTAAATACTGATATGAGCATTATAGTATTGCATCTAAATGCATATAAAACTACTGATAAGTTGTCACTTTTTTTCAATCCCAAGCAATCAATTTGAACGTAAAGAAACCAAAATTAAACCAAATTAAAAATCTAATTTAAAAAGGGTCTGCCTTGCTAAGAATAGGGGTCAGGGCCTTATCATGTGACATGAATGCCAGATGTATATTTGCTGTTTCTGTTAACAAGGTTATTGTACATTGTAACCATGATCACTAGCAACTGATGATTTGCAGATTTTTCATTGCCGTCTTGGAGTCAAGCCTGTGTATAGTTTATACACCGGCTACATTAAGAGACGATTTTGGGCATTTTTCCCTGCCAAGAAAAGTGTGAACTCTGCTACATTGTAGTTTTTTTTGGCACAACATCCATGTGTAAATCAAAAGTAAAGAAATAATATATATCATCAATCACCATATTGCACATTATAAGTACATTTGACATTAGAAACAATCACTCATTTCATTCACAGGTTTACTGCAGGTACCACCTTTTGTTGTGATGCTAAAAAAACAGAGGCTTTTATGCCTTGTACGGTAAATATTGAACAATGTCAAAAATAAAATGCACACATAACTCTAAAATACAGGTTTGGATGTATAAAGCTGTTTTTTTGTTTTTTTTTAAAGCCCCCCGTCTACCCACAAAGCTGTTGAGTTGATGTGGCTGTGACCTCTTCTCAGGACTGTGTGAACGCGTGTGTACACACCTGCTTGATTGACACCTCTCTGACTCTTCTATGTCCTTCTTTGGGATTTTTCTTTTGAGTAGATGCAGTTTTCTAACAGGTAATCTGCAACATAGCTGCGCTCCACCTGTAAGGAGAGCTAATGATCCAAAACAAATCCAAACACATGCGTGGCTCTACTGGGGGCTTTAAGATACTGACATTCCATTGGAGCATGGGTCAAAACCTTTGGCCATTGTGTGTGCTACTAAATACTGAATTATGAATCTATGAGATGACAGAAGGTACTGACAGTATACTTATACTGCCTAAACCAATTGTAAGTTGTGAGTTACAACAAAGGTCTGGAGCAGAGATATAGTGGCTTAATATAACAATCCTTCATCTGGACTGGCCTCAGAAACTACATACGAAGAATATATAGAACCATAAACAAAAATAAATGGGTTGCTCTATATAAACCACCTTCAAGTTACACTCCAGTTAAATATACTGGGGAACCAACGCTGAGCAAGTGGGGCGTGATCCCTGCAATATATCTAAAGTGATCCCATTCCTATCACAAAGCACTTGTATGACTGCCAAGATGGCAGCTCCTCTATCAAGGCACACTTTTCAACAATTTCTCAACAAATAAATGTGATCCCAAACAGAGTAAGAGACATGTTTTACCACTTAACGCCAGAGGGGCTAAATCTGTTTAAATGTAAAATTTTGCAAACACACAAATGTTTTGCTTTACCCGGACATATTTGTGTGTGAAATATATTGTAAAAGTGGTAGCTTGTAAATAAATTATGAATTCATTAATTGTAACAGATTTGTGTAATTCTGGGGAAGAGTTTAGCTGACATGGGTCCCAGTTAACACATGGATGCACTTGGGCCAATCATGTGACACGAGATCCACAATCAAACACAATTGCGTTGTGGCTTTTGCTGAACGTAGTTCCGAGATGTCATGGCAACTGGAGACCACTTACACCTACCACATTAATACCTTTCTAGCGTTAATAACTAAACAACCTTGACTTTGTCATCGTTGGGAGAATTTCCTCTAAACGATGACGTTCATTATGGTTATGTATGTTTCTCAAGGTAGTGTTTGTTAATCATTTGAGATATGTGACAATGAATAGTAACACTGATATTTGCCACAGCAATAAACAATTGTTTCACAGGCGAGCATGACATAAAAAAAAAAAAGGTTAATATGCATAGCGTGATATTACATTATGTAAAACTTTTGTAAACGTATAAACATGAGACAACAAGCATTACAATTCAAATGAATGAAGTTAAAGATTGACCTCCGCTGTAACTTAAACACATTGAGCAGCGTAGTATGCATTGTGTATTTTCTTATAGGTGCAGTGTTAAAGGAAGCTTCAAAGAGTTATTTTAAAGTGGTTTTTCAAATATTAAAATATTATTTTAGAAATGTTGACCCAACTGGTGAAGCGCAGTAATAATATTCCTCTTTTTCTCCAAACGCTAACGACATACTGTGATATACTGCAAGTTTTGACAGAAGTAACAGCTGTCCCTGCAGGTCAAGGTGCGTACTGCGTGTACACAGCAATGTTCTCATTGCCACGGTACAAAAGCTGCTAGCGCTGAAACACCTACACAAGTGGACACCAGAATACACTCTTTAACAATGTTCAGCAAAGACACTACAATAAATAAAGCTTACTCTGTATAAATAGAATTCAAGTTAAGTAAAATATTGCTAATATTAGTCTTCATATACGACTATACAATATAAATGTTGCGTAAAAAATAAAATAATAATCCTACCGGTGTTTATATACAGTGTATTGGTATCGTACATAATTTTTACAAGATTTTAAAATAAATTGAGCATTACCCAATAACAATGAATCTAAAGTATTGTTAATGTGCAGGTGTTGAGATGAAATGTATAAAATTCCCTTTTTTGAGTCACGCTACATAGCACAGGACCTGGGCTACAATCACCAAGGCTGCTTCCCTGGTCAGCTTTTATGCCGACAGGTCACCCAGCTCAAGCGATAACGGTATTACAGCGCACAATCACAGTCTTTCCACGGTTTCCTGAGCGGGTGTTCACAATATCGGTGGCGGTGGCGCCCCCTGCTGTGTGGCGGAGGTGAGTCGTCCTGTCTGAGCCTTCAGAGGTAGGGCTCTCCGAACGTCCTGCGACACTCCATGACCCCTGTGCTGGGGGGCCGGTCACAGTTGTGGGTCAGCTTTACCAGGCTGTGGGGTAGGCGGTCGTACGCCATCTTGTATTCACGGTCAAATGCGTCTAAGAGGGGGGAGAGGGGAGGGTGGGTGCAGCCTTGTAAAAATAGCAACAGGAAGTGCATGCAGAACGTCACATGACCATCGGTGAAAACGTACCAATATCAATGTTATCCTTTCCTAAAGCCACCAGGGAGAGAAAGAGGATGTCCCTGTACAAACTCCTGCGGAAAGAAAGAATTACAGTCAAGTTTAATACAAGGTCATCGGGCTACAGCCACACATAGGAACATTGAACAAAATGAGATCAAAATCAAATGTGACACCCTTTGGGACATTAGGTCATCGTTGCTTATGCCGTGTCCCGGCCAAAGAAAATCACGCCCTTTTCAAAATAATCACCCATTTGCAATGATCATCAGGTTTTGGTCAGCAGGGTAAAACACAGCTGCAGCTAATGAAATTAATAATAATGGGTATGTTTGATTTGGGGGTGCTAATGAATGAAGAATGCTGAGCACTTTGTTTATTTTACTTTATTATTGACTGTTTGAAGAGTGATAATTTTAGATTATTGTAAATATTGTATTTCTGTCTGCCGGTTGAGGCTGTTTGTCCTCTAGAGTTTGTGAGTAGTATTTCATATTTTGTATGAAATATGTAGATTTAATATTAAATATTAAATACTGTAAATATTGTTTTGAGGAGCGAATGATACACTTTACAGTATTGTTGTGCAAATAAATAGGTGAAGTAATTTAGGCTACTAATTGTAAGTCGCTTTGGATAAAAGCGTCTGCTAAATGCTTAAATGTAAATGTAAATGTAATGAGCAAACAGTAACAGTTAGTAACGTGAATGCTTGCCAAGTGGCACAGCTAAATCCAACGGACCCATTCATATTTGCTGTGGCCACTCCAGATTTCAGAAGATTCTTGATGGCTAGCATCACAACACAACTAAGGGGCCATAACGCTGGTTACATAGTTCACCTCCCTTCAACACACAAACACACAAATGCCTTTGTCTCCAACGTAGTTCTGACCTTTGCCTTTTGACCCCCAGTGTCTGGGCTAGCAGGTGGAGCAGCTGTCCCATTGGCCTGCTGACATCATTCCTCTGGATGCTCCTCACCACGCTCTGCAGGAGCTCCTCGCTGAAGGGTTTCTCCTCCTCCCGCATGGGTCTCGACAGAGGGTAGCCCACATCTGCGTACACAAACAACACTGGTGTGGCCATGACGCGATAATCACTTTCTAGACTTAAAGCTGCAATCTTGAACTTGTAGGTAAGCTCCATCTTAGGTCAACTGGGTAGGTGGGTACTTGTGGGCCAGTGTGGGGGTTTATACTGTTTAGCCCTGCCTATCTTCTCTGGTGGACCAACCACTGCGGTTTGCCGTGAGGCAGTCCCTACCTGTGCACTTGCTTGATATCATTTTCTCACAAAAGGTTGCATCTAGACACCAGGTTATAAAATCCAGAATCAGAAATGGAAAGGCTTTAATGAATCAATGTTGTATTCATATTAGCTCAATTAGCCATAAATGGCAGTGAAAATTACATATTTATCTGAGAAAGTTTGAGATTGTTGCTTTAACAGATGAATGTCCAAGATAGTTTTGCTTTTCAGATTACGGTATTCTCAGTATGTTAGGGTTTTGCCCAACAAGAGCACACCAATAACCATTACTATCTGTTAACAGTTACAAGTACACACATGTAGACCATGGGAGTAATGAGCCAGACACTCCATCAGAGATGCAAACCTTCTCAAATCCAGCACCAGGCTGGATTTGAGATCCAACGCCACAGACGAGATGTTTTCCATGTCAACACACCGACTGTAGCATCAATATCAATAGCAATATCAGGCTTCACTCAATTCACCACTGGAGCTTTCAGTTCTAAAAGAGGCTGTGAAAACCAAGCAGAGGCTTGCGTTTTCACAGCCTTGCACAATAACACAATGCATTCCGCAAACAGAGCACAAACAGAACAGCCAACAGTACTGCCACAACACAGATGGAACAGAAAATGGGGGAGGGGGGTAGCCTCTACAGTGGCTCTATAGAGCAGAGCAAAAGACACAAACAATAGGACCCGTCGAGTCAGCGAGTGAGCGAAAGAAATGGACACTCACTGTCTAACAAAAGGGTACAATTAAGCCCTGCAAGACAAGAGAGCAGACAGTCTGTTAGGAGACGGGTTAGTGGACAACAGGGCCAAGAGTTTCCAGAAGAAGATGGCCTCTGACACAACCCCCAACCCCCCCAAGCACAGGCTGTACCCAAAACAATCAAACATATTAGCGCGAGAGTCCGTTTTGCGTCCTTATAAGGCAGCAAAAATACAGAAAGACATACAGGTATGTACATTCAGACAATTACAACTAGGTCATTTAGCAGACGCATTTATCCAAAGCGCTTTACAATTACATTGTTCTGTTACATGGAGCAGGTAGGGGTTAGGCATCTTGCTCAAGGCTCAAGGATGCTTACAGGTAGGCCAGCTCTGGGGCTAGAACCCACGACCTTCTGGCAGGGAGTCCAACACCCAGACCACTAGACTGTCTTGCCCCCACAGACAACCCACATAACACTTTACGTTAGCCAAGACATGTGGCTAGTCTCACAATGAGCCTCATTTCAAGTGTCGAGGAGCAGGTAAGGAGTTAGGCAATACTGCGCACAGGTCGGGGATCGAGCCCACGACCTTTCGGCCGGTGGTGTCGACCACCCTACCCTGCCGACCGGTCCTTCCCCCCCCGCGCGTTCTGCCTCAACGGGAGAGCAGGCTGACTCACTATGTGTGTTCCACAGGATGTAGAGAGGCTGAATGGCGTCCTGGTGCAGCTTGAGGTTGTCCCACAAGATCTGGATCAGCACGTGTTTACTGTCCTCTGACATCCAGTGGCGGGGCACCTAGGGAGGGCACATGGATGGAGGACCCATGTTTACACTGGGTTCTGGCACAGTGTGTGACATCAAACAACCCCACAAGCAAAGACGTAAACACAACTTTAATGGCTTGATTTTAAAGTCGGATTATTCATTTTTGGCCAAAAGAGGGTGGTGGTGTTCTGCATCCCATAAACACAAACGTGTTTGTGCCTATGTGCGTATGTGCGTGCGTGCTCATTTGCTCTGTCTTAACTGTGCGTAAAGACAGAGCAGCGGTGCCGTGTTTGCAGAATGTAGTTCCTCTTCCCAGTGAGTACGGTTGTAGGCGTGTTGCCTACAACCGTCATGCACTATATACGTGCGTTTAACCACAGAGACACATGTACACAGGCCATGACAGGAGGGGTTTAAAACACTGGATCTACTAGATGTCAAATAACAATTACAAAGAAGTCATTTAGTAGGCGCTTTCACCCAAAGCGACCTACAGTGAGTACAGTTACAGGTACTACAAGGAGAAGGTAGGTGACATCTTGCTCAAGGATGCTTGCAGGTAGGGCTAACTCCAGGGCTCAAACCCACGACCGCCCAGCGGGGAGCTGAACACCCAGACCACTAGACCAATACACGTCCATCTTCCATAAACAGTGGCGGGTGAGTGCCATTCTAGTTTGAGTTCACTATTACGGTTTGTTCTGGTCAGATAAATTCAAGTCAGCCTGCTGGTCCATTTGCGACACGTGTGTGTGTGTGTGTGTGTGTGTGTGTGTGTGTGTGTGTGTGTGTGTGTGTGTGTGTGTGTTTGTGTG
>JAODLI010074950.1:0-12684 GCA_027575585.1 Percopsis omiscomaycus | reverse complement strand
TTTTTTTTATTTATCTCTCTCTCTCTCTCTCTCTCTCTCTCTCTCTCTCTCTCTCTCTCTCTCTCTCTCTCTCTCTCCCTCCCTTGGGGATGGGTTTTTAAACCCCCTTGTTTGTTCTGAAAGGTTAATCGACTCGTTCCTCCACGTGTGTGTGTGTGTGTGTTTGGCAACCCACTGTCCGAACCCTCCCCAATCCCTGCAGTCAGTTTGAGATAATCGATTTCATGTGTGTGAGTGTATGTGTATTGCTGTTTGTACTTGCTTGCTGGTTAAGAGTGCATGGTACACGCGTGCGGTTGCATGTGCTTACGTTTCCACGTTTCCTTTGTATACCTCTGGGGCACGCACACACACACACACACACACACACACACACACTTGTTTACATAAAGTGTGTTGAACTTCCACAAGACCTCCGTGCTGAAATTCTACCACTTGTTTGCATTAGCATGCTATCTTAGCCAGGCCTGCATTCTGTACAGCTGGCAAAGCAGACTGAACATGCAAACAGCAAACGCACTTCTTCCCTTGCTTTGAATGTTCACTGTTGTAGGTTCAGCGCACACACACACACACACATACACACACGACGGCACACATGTACACCTAATGCTGTTACCTTGTTTGTTCCTCATCCCAGATGGCTCCACGAGGTGGGGACGTCCGGCCAGCCCCCCGATACGATGAGAGGCAGTACGCAACCATTCCCAGGTGAGACTGTGTGTGTGTGTGTTTGTTTCTTGAAGCAGGAAATGAGGGGAGAACTTCCTGTGCCTCCTTGCCTTTGTGTGTCTCCCTCTCTCTCATACACGCACACACACACACACACACACACACACGGTAATCCTCTTTGGAGCTTATAATTAAATCTGGAGTGTTTGCCCTGGGAGTGCCTGCTCAGCCATCCAATAGGGGCTCATCTGCTCCCCAGAGACCTGGGCGCACACACACACACACACACACACACACACGGACAGACGGACGGACAGTGTGCTCGTATGTAGGATGTATCTACTAAGTAGGTTTAATGGAGGCGCTCATGTTCTGTTTGCGTAGCTGATTCGTTGTCAAATGTCAAACGTGCACAGTATTCTGCACACACACACACACACAGGTGTTTATGTAGCATCGCTAGGCAAACACCTAGCAGGACAATGAATGAGTCCCACCTGATGTGTCAAACACACACACACAATTCTGTGTGTGTGTGTGTGTGTGTTTGGGGAGGGGGGGCTACATAATTTCCCAGGCCCGGGAGGTAAGTGGAGCATGAAGTGGAGTGGCACAAGGAAAGTGAGACGGGGGTACGGGGGGGGAAGAGGAATCATTTCATGGGTTATTGCCCATCCAGATATGACAGCCACCTTGGGCGACCGACATCAGGCTTGGCAGAGAGAGAGAGAGAGAGAGAGAGAGAGAGAGAGAGAGGGAGAGAGAGAGAGAGAGAGAGAGAATGACAGAGAGATGGAAAGAGGAGTGAATATGGGGCCATTATTGTAGCGAAACTATTTACAAATGTGAGTGGAGACTCACTGTATGTCAATCCACGTGTGTGTCATCAGATTTGTAAATGTGTAAAAAAATAAAATTTTAAATCTGTAAATGTACAAAGATCTTAATGGCTGAACAGTCTAAGTATTTCTCTCCAAGAGCTGGAAATACAGACAAGTCATCAGTTACAACTCAGACCGGCCTCTCAATTGACTGTCTGTGATTTGTCTGTGCCTCAGTAGCTATACAGCCTACATACCTACATATCAAATCCTCCTCTCCTTTCTATTCTGTTAATTCAGCTCTTTATATCTTTTATATATAATATTAGCACTTGCCCGTATTTAGGCTGCTAGCAATTAATGACTTTTCATGGATGAAATGATGATTTTTCTAAGAATAAATTGAGTAACGCATACTGAAAAATGCACAAGTGAAGTAACAATGATGACATAATGCTGTCATTATTCTAGGAGAATGGTGTATGCTTGCAGGAACCGGTGGTTCCCCTGGAGGTTGTTTTACCACACTGAGCTAACGACCTCTCAGAAACACAGGATTGAGTCGTGACCGTGGAAATGCCAAAAGTAAATCTCTTTATTGATGGCAGTAGTGTGATTTCACACACATTTAGTATGGGAAATAATCTTTACCATGGCTGTCTTGGTGTTCAATTACACCTATTTAGCATCGTAACCACAGCTGCTGCCCCCACACAACTCTATATAACATTATATAGAAAATTCTATATAATGAATTTCAGACTTTCAACAGGACAGACCTTCAAATTGGGAAAACATGGGCGGTGATTTCTAACCAGCCCTTAACTGCTGTTTGATGTCTCGTGGTTCTGTCAAAATGTTTTGAGTTGGAGAGGAACTACCCTATGGACCAAAAGCCACTACAAAGTTGTTCTGGCCAAATGTTTGTTGAGGAACATCTAGCTAGGGCTCAATAAGGGCATAGCTTAATGAGAGCGCACCGAAAATTAAATGCAAATGCGAAACATTTGTTGACATGATGTCTGGTCAACATAATGAGTTAATGTTGACCAGATATATCATCAACCTCCAGCTAATATTTCCCGCATGGCGCCTTTCAGAGAACTCTTATTGGTGGGATAGTTGTAATTGTTGAGTAATGAAATGTTGAATTAGTTAGCACTAAGACAATAGAAACAATTGAGGCAAGCTATTATTTAGGATTATACGGCTAGTTAGGAATAGAGGAGGCAGGCCTGGTTCAAATACTGTTTATTACCTCAAGAAATGTTCTGTGCGTTGCTTAATTGTTGTTTATCCCTGCTCGAAAGGACTTCAAACTCTCCGTTCCCGCGGGGAGTTGTCTGTTTGTAAAGGATATCATACAGCCTACTCTCTTTCGGGCGCTCTCGCCTCAAACCGAGGATGGGAACAAAGGCCGGGGACAGTGCCAGATAGCTTGAGCTTGAAGCTTTACGGGAGTCACGTTTGTGCCATTGTTTATGATGCGTCTAGAAACATGAAACACGAGTCCTCTAGTCTCCGAAATGGTTCGTACTTCCCCAAAGCGTGAATGTATTCTTTGAATTTGTCTCTCTCTCTATCTCGCTCAGAAAAGGAGAGAGTCATGAATACATTTTTCGAAAGTGCAGCTGAACTTTGTGCAAAGCACCCCCCCCGGGGAGAGGGGGGGGGCAGCCATCACTGAAAGCCATTTCCTCTCAAAATGAGTGTGGCTCCTCCATTGGCCTGGCACTCATTAGCATACATTTGGTCTGCCTTTGTGTAGAGCCGTCTGGGGCTGGCGCTGGAGGGATGGGAGAGTGTTTGTGCGTGCGTGCGTGCGCGTGTGTGTGTGTGTGTGTGTGCGTGCGTGCGTGCGCGCGCGGTGCAAGCTAGGAGACGGGAGTTGGAAGCGCTGCTAATGGATATGAAGGAGATTCTTGGCACCGGGATGCTGAAGCACGGAGAGAGGAAATGTAGTCAAAAATGTCGTAATTTCCCCCCAGTCGCTACCTGCTAATGCCAAGTACTCCATATTCTTCCTGCCTGTCCCAGGCACTTTTCTTTTAGAAAGAACACCAGATAAGATCCTTTTTTTAAAGGAGGCTGTTTTTTTTGAAGGAATTTCACCTGGTTATTGATTCATGGCCTTTTCCCACTCAGAAGTAATTGATCTTGATGTTTTGCAACAGTCAGGGATAAAGTATTTCTGCTGCGTACCACAAACAAACTCAAGATTGAGGTACTTTAAGGTAGCAGTATCATGACGTGGCAGTTCTCACCCAGGGTCAATTTACAAGTATTTAGGAGGTGGTAGGGTTTATGATAAGTACTAGTATTTAGCAGCAGGTAGGGCTACAGTAAGTACTAGTATTTAGCAGCGGGTAGGGCTACAGTAAGTACTAGTATTTAGCAGCAGGTAGGGTTACAGTAAGTACTAGTATTTAGCAGCAGGTAGGGTTACAGTAAGTACTAGTATTTAGGAGCATGTAAGGGTTACAGTAAGAACTAGTATTTAGGAGCATGTAAGGGTTACAGTAAGAACTAGTATTTAGGAGCATGTAGGGGTACAGTAAGTACTAGTATTTAGGAGCATGTAAGGGTTACCCAGGACCTCTCGTCGGGTATTCAGTGATCATTTTTGAGACTGATATGAGATTAAAGCTGTCAGCCAAAGGCTACAGAGTCCCGACCAATGGGAGAGGCTGTGAGAGTCTATTGGAGGGTTTGAAGTGTGACAGGCTGAGCCCAGGGGATGATTTTAGTGGCTGTTTGGCTCCCATTTCCACCAGCCATTAACACCAGGAGCGGCCCTTTCCGCCCATAGCCTTATTGTTTCGGCACACACACACTCACACACACACACACACACATATGTTTGACTCTGTCTGGCTTGCTGTCTCTCTCTCTCTCACGTGTATGCACGCATGCACACACACACACACACACACACACACACACACGGCCATATGGAGAGCATTAACATGATTACCAATTCAAAGCAGCGGGTCATAGGCGCGGAGACCCTGCCTCAGGTTATCCAATCAGGACACCCTCTGACCCGCTCCCCAAAGGTGATTGGATTAGGGGGTTGGGTTGGCGTAGCAACGCTCCCGGCCGGGGCCTGATAATTGGCTGATTAATGTGCAGCCGGTGGCCAGTGGGCCGCGCTGGCTGAGGGACCCGACTGGCCCCTGATCAGATCACATGTGGACAATGGAGTGGGCCCCCAGGAGCTAAATGGTGTGTGTGTGTGTGTGTGTGTGTGTGGACAACCTACTGCCACAGCACAATACAGAAGATAATAGAAATAAATGGAATCCTCTATTTTATAGCTCTCAGGGGTAGGGGAGAGTAGAAATGAACATGAGGTTAGAGTTGAGAAAATTATTTAAAACTCTTCATCTACAACTCTCCGGTTCAGACACCTTTGTTTGGTTCTGATAGGGAAGATGTGTTGAAGATGGTGCTAACGGGCATTCACAGGTACTGTTATAAGGTCATAGAACCAACTGTATTTTGCGCCTGTATTTTCCTGACTTTATTAGTTATCCTTCCGGTTTCTCAAGGCTTCCCCAGAGGTCAACAGTTTTAGCCAGTGTCCACCACCAGCTCGCTTTAAACGCGACCAATTCGGTTATGTTATTGTCTTCATAAATGCTATTTGATTTATCGTAACCTGGACAGTTGAGTCTGTTACTTCATCTCAGTAAATTGTCCGTCTGCCAGAAAGCGGAAATATCTTCCGGGGACTCGCAGGGTCGGTTACAAAGGTGACGTGACCTTCAACTTATTTTCTCTCTTCTCATCGTTATATAAGCTCGTTATAAGAATCCCAAACAAGGTATAGATATTTATTTTTTCTTCTTCCGAAAAGGTGATGCGACCCCTCTTTTATTGGCTGGCTATTTATGAAACTTTAGCCCACCACCACCGATGGATGGCAGCCCTTCGTTGATGTGGTTGTTTCTCCAGCTAAGTGTGTTTGTCAGGACACTGGGGAGTTGAAGGGCGTGAATGGTCGGGAATGAAATGACTTTATCAAGATCGGTCTTATCCAGCAGAAGTTCCTACTGAAGTTACAATTTTATTTACTTGACTTGATGTATGAAGAGAATTCCTTGACTTGACAGTCGACCTTTAATGGGTGTGTATGCTGTGTTGTATGAGATACATTTATTGAAGTTGCTTCAGTAATTTTAACTTGAACAGTTCTCTATTTTGTTTTAGATATTTTTTAGATATATATAATTGGGGGACTCTTTCTGACTTAACCTGGATTTCAACACTTGGACTTGACTTGAGACTTAGTAAAGTCTGTATCCTTTTGTTGTTACTAATGGCCTACCAATCCCGCCATCGCTATGACACAGGGGGTTGCCTATCTTCAGTGTTATCGTCTTTCTTGCTACATTGCTGCCATCTGATATTTTCAGGATTTCAATAACACTGTAAAGAAACAAAAACACAGTGTAATCGGTTCAACCATGTTATTTGTGTATCTAAAATAGCCTAAGAGCCTACATGTGTTCACTGAGGAAAATTATACGTTGACCCAGCTGGTAACGGCGATGCAATTCTTGACAAAACTGTTCAGCATATGCACGGGCCATGCCTCCCTGTTGTCAAAGCGCAGGGATTTTTATCATTGTGGTCCTGTGGCATTTCTTTGGGGGGGATATACCGGTACACTTATTCAATAATTGAAAATCTGAAACCACAACATTGCTCTGCATGGCTAATGGTGACATCGGTGTTTATAAGCCTTTCCTTTCCTTACTTTCTGTCTCTGTGTGTTCTGCCTTCGCCAGTCTCTCAGGTGTGTGTGTGTGTGTTTGTGTGCGCGCGCGTGTAAAAAGAAATTGTGGCTTTATAAATAAAATAAAGGATAAACACTGGCAGGCCTCTGAGCTTGCAGAGAATCACAAAGAACGGCTTGTACAAACCACCACTGAGTACACATAGACAGGGTCACAGATTCCCCCAGAATGCTCTCTTCTTCAACTAAACAAGAGGTTTTCAAAGTGGGAGGTTTCAGGGGAGGCTCAGTGAATGGAAGTTAAAAGATATAACATTAGCTGTTATTAGTCATCAAAAGGAGATCACTTAGAATAGCCTAAATGTGTGTGATTTGGTTAAAGAGATACAGAGAGGGAGTTCAGAGATACAGTAGTTTTTAGGAATCCTAGACCACACTCCCATATAATGTATTAGTCCCTAGAAAAGAATGTCTATTAATTTACGTCTAGTTATTTATCTTTACAGAGTTATTATTTGAAATGTAAATGGATGTGGAATTCCATTGTATCCCATTTACAGGATTGGGTTGAATCTGTTGACCTGACGCCTTTTCCTCTTAATTTTGCCGAACCCAATAGCCTAGCGCAGGTAGGCCAGTCTTTAGAAGGTGTTTTGCTAGCTATGCATTCAAACTCAAAGTCTCGGAAAGGAAAACGTATGTAGAATGTAATAGTGCGCGGACAGATTTGTTTGCTTTCACCACCAACATCGCTGGCTTACAGGTATGCTTGATCTGTGGCGAGAAATTAGCAAATAAAAAAACTAAAAAGTGTTTAAAGGCATTTCCAGAACAACCACATGACGGTGATGAGTGGAGAGAAGACACAGTGTCATGGACGAATACAGTCAGTAGCCTATGTATTATGTATATATTTCATCAAAGCTCCTGGTGTTTGGTTTTTTTCTGTGGCCAAAAATAGCCCCTTTGATAGTAAAGGTTTTGTAAAGTGTTATGTGCTCAGGATCCACAACATTAGCTAATAGTCTGAAATGTAAAGTGGACACTGCAGTAAACTGAGCATATAACTGGTGTAGTTATAATACTGTATTATAGTTTTCTGGCGTCAATCGATGACCTGAACCGTTCCTGCGGTCTGTCGTGAAAGAAGGTCTTGTTCCTGGTGGCCTGGGTGCTTTGTGTCTGTCGTCACTTTCTCATATTCAGCCCGGGACCCGTGTGTCCCGGCTGGGGACCCTGAGCAAACTGCCATTGATCCAGCACATGTGCCCTGTCACCGGGCTGAGTTTAGTAGCAGAATGGCCTTGCGTGAGCGAGCCGCGTGGCTCCCCTGTTCAGGGGGGGCTGTAAGCGAGCAGACGAGCGGGAGGAAATCTAAAGACGGAATTGTCAAACTTAAAGGGACACCTCTTCGCTCTGTGTCTGGAAGTACCCATGTGGTGGAAACACGCTGTTGCAAAAACGATATTGTTTTGGTTAGAAGCTAACATCTCTGACATGATGCACAAATTCACCTTACCTAAAGCTCGGAGTTGTACGACCGTTCAATTCGTTTTTCTCAAGCTGGACATTGTTTAATTATGCGTTTCATATACTGTAAACTGTCCTGTTATGCATAACAACTACATACTAGGGCTGTTTAAATCGTTCTAAAAAACAAGTGTAGCTTGCATAGCTTGCATACAACATTATCGCGAGGTTCCAATTTTGCCGTCTACTGACCAAAATCCAAAGTATTTCTCAACGGGGCTTTTTAGATTGCTCAGAGTGCAAATGACTCTCTCTGCGGCCGAGTTGGGTTGTGAACTCTCTGCCATCATTACCACACGGTTGTTGTTGAATTGTTCGCTCGTTTCAGCTTGACCTACATTTCATTTTCAATCATTGAAAGTGACCCGAGAACTCTTTTTTTCACAATCGAATATTAATTTTCCCATTCGAATTTTATTTAAATATTCAAATATATTTATTTCAATTTAGAATATTCGTTGACAGTCCTGCTACATAAACATTTATAGGCTACTGCTAGTTATTTCCTATTCAGAATGCGATCACTAACACATCACACAGGTAGAACATACAATGGGACAATCAAAACAAACGTATTATCCAAAGTACAAACACAGTGTAATGGTGATCAGAGGACCATGTGTGGCCCCTGGGGCCACAGGTCCCGTGTGGCTGATTGATTCATGTCTCGGCTCTGGTCTGTGTCTCTAACACTCACCACGCCTTTGTGCCTACACACACGTGTTATTGGTCTCCTTTGCAGACTACCGATTTGTTTACTGCACATATGTTGCCAAGGCTCGGTAAACACGCTGTCTCTCTTATCTGTGTAGTGATTCAACTGCAATACGAGGAGGTAACTGACAGATCTGGTAATGTTTAAATCTGTGTTGATGGCTCTTTAGTGTCATGAATAAGTAATCAAAATGGAATGATGGTTGTGCATGTGTCTCAGCAACCTTTTTTTGTACTTGTGTGTGTTTGAGAGAGACCAAAAAAAAGGCTCTTAGAAAGGTTTTATAAAACCATGCTGCTTGAACATGCAGTGTATACATGCATTGATTCATATCATGCTCAATAATATATGCTATGCTGTGTGTGTGTGTGTGTGTGTGGTGGGGGGGTCCCCAGCTGTTTAGTAGAGGCTGCTTATGAACACCAGGATATTTGGGGTGGGGGGTGGCAATAAGACATTTGAAGGGGTCCTAATTTCCTCCTTCCGTTTCCCGGGGGCAGGTGCAAAATTAGCCCCTCTTTGAACCCCCCCTTTCACCCCCCCACCACCCCCAAATCAAACACACACACACACACACACGTCTTTACCCCCTCCCAGGGCAGATTCTTCACTGTCATAAGGCGGAAACTATTTCTGAATGGCAGCAGGCGACACACACACACACACACACACATATATCTACATCCACACACACACACACACACACACAAACATGGCACGTACGCACACGCACAGACAGACTGATGAATGTACAAAACAAGTTCCCAGATTTTGTCACTCTTGAAACGTGCAATCCAATACACCCCAACACACATGCATGCAATTCTCTCTCTCTCTCTCTCTCTTCTCACTCACTCACATTCATAGCTCTGTGTTGCGTGGATAGCTAGCTAATTAGCAGCTAGCCTAGGGTCTGTACAAGTCTAGTGCAGGATTGTACAGACAGACAGGTGCTCTTGTCTGTCTGCGTACCTGTATGTCTGTCTGTCTCTCTCTGTCTCTCTCTCTCTCTCCATTTGTAGTAAACACTCTATGGCAAACACACAGCTGTAGTTATGTAAGCTAGTAAACACATTACTCACACACACACATACAGGTAGGCCTGCTTAAAATGTTTGATTTTCAGTTGAATCACAATTCCAACATTGACATGTTTCCCTGGTGTGACATTTTATGACCACGCTCACACAGATGCACTGCTAGGCTTCACGCACGCACGCACGCACGCACGCACGCACGCACGCACGCACGCACGCACGCACGCCTATGCAAACGTAGTGTCCTATTTGATCTATTTTATCAGCACAAGCAAGGCTTCAACGTGTGTTGCATGTTCTATTCCCCACCCAGACCATGAGCAGAGTGATTAGGACACCGCTGATATTTGGTAGTTATTTGTTGATGACTTTCATCACTGACTTTGCATGCTGCAGTTCCACATGTAATGCCCCCGGGCTCGGGCACCGCCGCATCTCATAGAACGACAAATAGTCTAAAGTAAATGAGTTCCATGTTCAGAAAAACATTCCCCCCAGTTTATGTGTCTATATATACAGCCATAAAAAAAGCAATTCCATTTTCATTAAATTTTTCCTTTTATATAACTAAGGAAAGGTCCAGCTAACCTGGGATAACCTTTCCTCTCATTAAATGGGTCTGCACCACGACGCATGCACCCCGCCATTTGCTTGCAGCGCACTCGCGACTCTGTCGGGCGCTGTTCCTCTCAAGTCCACCGGGGGCTTCAGGCTAACTTCATCTCAGCTTGGTAGAGGTCAGCGAGGCTGAGCAAAGGAGCGCTGCATAAAAAAGAGAGAACATAAAAAAGGTGAGATTCTTTACAGGAGGTGGCTAGAGATAAAAACCTAGAGGGGGACACGAGGAAAATGAAATGCGGGGGAGAGGTCGAGTGGTGAATGCCAATGAGGGAAGTTTCCGCAAAGAGGGGATAAAGAACAAATGGCAGAATGATGGAGAGAGAGGAGGGGAAGGAGTCCATGGAGGGGCGTGCCCAGGTGTCTCTCCCTCCACCCATCACTCCATCTTTCCTTCCTTCTGTTTCTCATCTCCCCCGTTGGCACACAACGGTAGTTGGATTAATGAGCAGTGTGACCTTCGTCACTTCTCTACTCCCATCTCTCTCTCTCTCTCTCTCTCTCTCTCTCTCTCTCTCTCTCTCTCTCTCTCTCTCTCCATTTCTCTCTCGTTCTTTTCAAGATGTGTCTCCTCTTTGGCCTTCGTGTGTGTACACACACCGCGGCACCGTTCATCTTTAGGGACCATCTGTGTATCCGGACTCGCTGCTCTGTTTGGGTGGTCACACACACACACACACACACACACAGACACACACACAGACATACAGACACACACACACACACACATACACACACACACACGTCCATAACTAATCTTCGGTGAGTGACCCGTTCTAATTGGCCAGTCAACAGGTGTGGGGGGGGCGGGTCCCCAAGGGGGGGTTCTGGGGCGAGGCAGGGTCTGGAAGCGGAGGGTAAGGGATACGAGGCTCTAAGCACAAGGCTTCTGGGAGAACTCCCACCACAGTGGAGACCATTGTTAAGGACCCCCCATGTCTCTGCCTGCCCCGTGACCTGTCTGCTGTGGCCCGCTTTAGTGGGCGGGACCATTTTACACACACACACTTCTCCATGGGGGGTTTCGGGAAGCAGCAATGTTCAAATCCCATTACCAAAGGGCCACTTAACGTCTTGGTTTGTAAAGGGGAGCCTCTCAATGGCTAGAGAACACAGGTCTGACTATATGAACTATATGAACAGGCTGTGGGTTTGCACTTTTGTTAATTTGTGCTTTTATGATTTGTTTATTGTGTTGTCATTTGTGATATTTTTTTTGGGGGGGGGCTCTGATCTGACCTCCTCGATGACAATAACAATTGACGGTGTGAGGGAGGGGGTCCATAGCGGGTCCATATGGTAGCATCCTGAGAGCCACATTTGGCACCTCCGGGCCATTAGTTTGGCACCCCAGAAAAAGCGACTTTGACAACAGCTACACACCGGATTGAAAGCCGTACAGCTCCACACAAACAAGCCCTACATTCTGCGCTGGTGTGGTGCACACGCGCCCCGTTAACTGTGTCCCGTCCCCGCTGATTAATTCCTAAATGAATAACGACGGCACATTAAGCACAAGCCAATTCCGCCATGAATATTTCATTACACCCTGCATATGCAGTCTAATCCCATGCGGTTCGATCCCTGAGCCTGCGTGTGACCTACTATTGGCAAAGCAAAGAAGAGGAGGCTTTGGAGGTCTGCTTACCGTGTCGGGGGCGGGGGCGGGGGGGGGAGGGGGGCGCGTGAGCAAAAAGGCAACTATTTCCGTGAAAATTGAGCGGCTTCCTCTATCTCTCTATCCATCTCTTTCTCAATCTACCCTTCCTTTTTCCCCTCCCTCCCTCTCCCTCCCTCCCTCTCTCTCACTCCCTCTGCGTGTCACCTTACCCAGAGGAGCGTAGCCTCCTAATCACCCGGGGCGAGGGGGCCGGAATCGGAGACGCCCAGCTGGCAGTCTCGTTACAGCGGACCCCCCTGGGAGACGCTCACACACACACACACACACTCACACTGACACACTCTTGATCACACTCACACTCACTCACACACACTCTTGATCACACACACATTCCTATACTTGTGAAACACACGCAGCTCCTCACATGCTTACGGAGGCATCTTATCTCTTGGCATCTCTCCACGACAGCCCCTCACCCCCCCTCACCCCCTCACCCCACCAAGGGTGGCGATGCCAAGGCCGTGGCCTCGCCATGGAGACGGAATTACTGCCGTAGATGATGTGGGAGTCAAATCTCTGGCACCTCCACCGCTCCAGACCAGTTTAAACCAGTAGTAAACTCTCTCTCTCTCTGTCTCTGTCTCTTTCTCTCTCTCTCTCTCTCTCTCTCTGTCTCTGTCTCTGTCTCTTTCTCTCTCTCTCTCTCTCTCTCTCTCTCTCTCTCTCCCTGTCTCTCTCTCTCTCTCTCTCTCTCTGTCTCTCTGTCTCTCTCTCTCTCTGTCTCTCTGTCTCTCTCTCTCTCTGTCTCTCTCTCTATCTCTGTCTCTCTCTCTCTCTCTGTCTCTGTCTCTTTCTCTCTCTCTCTCTCTCTCTCTCTGTCTCTGTCTCTGTCTCTCTCTCTCTCTCTCTCTCTCTCTCTCTCTCTCTCT
>JAODLI010074948.1:0-12685 GCA_027575585.1 Percopsis omiscomaycus | reverse complement strand
TCTCTCTCTCTCTCTCTCTCTCTCTCTCTCTCTCTCTCTCTCTCTCTCTCTCTCTCTCTCTCTCTCTCTCGTCCTTTCCACAGGAACACAGTTGCCGCTCCTCCCCTGCCACATTCTACCGCAGCCCCGCGGGCCCCCCTGTCCCTCGCTCGCCCGTATCCGCCCTGCCCCTCTGCCCCCTCCTCCCTGAGCAGGGCAACGCACGCCCGCAGCCTGGCGTGGGACAGCGAGCACTTCATGAGCCTCCTGCCGTGGCCCAGCCACAGCCACAGCCACGCCCCCCTGCCGCCGCCCCGCTTCTCCCTGCAGGAACCGCCCCTAGCAAAGTGACCACCGTCGCCGCCAGCCTCGTTGCCGCCGACCTGGAATCGCCGTGGCGACGGCGCAGTAGCTTTGAGCCCTACCCGCCCCTGGACCCGCCCCTGGACCTCGATGCGGCCGACCTGCCGGTCAGCGAGGTCTGACCTCTGACCCCCTTCCCTCACCTCAACGTCCAATGTCTTCACACGCACATTGGTCTGGTCTGGGAAGAGACACAATGGGGATTTGTGTTGAGAAGGCGGGGGGGGTTCCAAGAGAGAGAGAGAGCGTCGGCACAGACAGGTCTTTGAGATCCCGTCTTTGACATTCAGTGTGCACGCCAAACGACCCGGGCACGGGAGCTGGACTGTACTGAACGCACCAAAGACGACCCGCCCCCCTCCACCCCTGGCCCCACTGCCCGCTCCCGTATGAAAACGATTTTATTTATTTAACTCAAAGAGTTGGCATTGTCATAAACATTGCAAATTAGTTTGCTTAGTGCTGAATAAAATGCAACACGAGCTTAATTTTAAACCTGCGTAGTTTGTGAGATTTTGTTTGATACTTGTGGCGCCTGGAATTATTCCAAACCAATTTGTGCCAAGTGAATAAGGGAGCTTTTAAGGGACACACGCTATTTCCTGCAGACTGATAAGAGTGCTCATATTGAGGACTGGCCTCCCACCCTTCCACTCGTCTGCACTAATCCAAATAGCGTGGACTTCTCTTTTTAAAAGCAGCAGGACATTTTGTGAAACACAGGCATGTGTTTCACATGGAAAGTTAATTTTGGGAGAACATAAAGGTTTTAGAATTGGTGTGACCAGATAAGTATACTGTATATATGACCAAATGTATTGCAGACATGTGGACAGTGATGGTTGTATGCATACACAGAGTAACGGTACCAATTATCGTAATTTTTCTTTATTTTAATAGCCAAATCATTGATTTTAATGTCTTTAAACTTGTCAAATGTTTAATTGAGAACTAAATTGATTCACACATTCTCCTTTCTCACGAGAACAACTACAGTAGAAAAAGTATAGCATATTAGAGAATCCCTCCCATGATATACTGTAAAACTATACTGTAAGAGCTTTCCCACCACATTTCCATAGATCAGGAACTTGACGTTTGCTAGTCTTTGTGATGCTAGATGCTATGGCAACATTTATTACATAGATAGATAGATGGATATGAATAAATAAACAAACAAGGAATTGACAACTTTAATGTGTACATTTAGCCGTTTGGTTTCCTGTAGGTGTCCATGGTCTGTATTCTTAGGCCAGCTTAGTATTGGTTTGTCATTAACATACACTAACCCTGCAGATATTGAGTTATATGGATGTTAAGTCGGATATTTCATTGCATGCTACTGTTGGCAAGGGATCCCGTGTGTGTGTGTGTGTGTGTGTGTGTGTGTTTAAAAAAAAAAAAAAAACGTTACTAAGATGACAAAATGTGTTTGGGTCAAATTGTTGTAGCTATATTGTTTTTGTTGTACCTGTCTGTTGCTGTTCTTTATATCTGTGCTGCCAAATAGATGGAGATATGCCAGTAAAAATCTAATGCTTAAATGTCTTAGAAATTCACCACTGTAGCCCTGCTAAGTAACAAACTTGCTATTAAAAAGTGGCTGCTTCATTTCATCCCAGAAAAAGCATAGCTATTTTGGCCTTTTTCTGTCTACGTGTAATTGGTTTGCATTGTCATTATTTATTATGTGGATGACTTGAAAGAAATAAACACTTTAAAAAAAATACACTGGAATCTACAGAAAATGTCTTTAGAGCGGACATACTTAACAAGAGCATGTTAGCATGAACACACCATTGCAGGTCTCCCTTCATTTAACCAATCTTGCACTAATTGGAAAATAATGCACTCATATCACCACAAGAGGGCTCTTTCTGCCCTCTTGTGGTGATATGAGTGCATCATTTTCTAAAGATGGGTTTGGATTAAAGTTGATGGTTACTCCAAACGACACCTAAAACATCTAGTACTCTATACACGAGTTTGGAGCACTACCAATAACATGCTTGTTTTGCTTTATATTGTCCTGTGAGAATTTCTAAATAATATAGCAGATCCTGTCCATAGTTAATTATCTGTGCAGTGTGAACCAAGCCAAAGTGTTGTAAAACGTAAACAGTATGTTACAGAGCTGTGATGCAACCAGTCATCATAAATCATTGGCTTCTCTTATGGGTGTGGCCCAAGGCTTGATAAGAGACTTGCAGAGTAATGAGATATTATGGGTTGTGTATGTGAACCCCATGTGTGTGGTTTCATACAGCGGGGTTCAAAAGTCATGAGACCACCACCAAGACTTGTTCATTTTCAAACTAATAAAATCTCTAAATAATTTGTAATTATTCTTTTAATTTCCTCAAAATGACAGGAAATCCATTGCAAACCCAATTTTGGTAGTATAGGGCTAATACAGATGCTTATTTTCATAATCAATCTGTAGATTATTAAATCGATTCATCACATGTGGTTACTTCAGACTATAAAATGGCAGTAAAATAGGCTAATAAGGCACAACATTTGACACAAATGTACTTTTTGTTCATATTAAATTGTCTTGACTTACATCAAAAATTAGTAAAGATTTAGTGTTAGATCATAATAAATGATGTAACCAATAGTGGAAAAGATAGAAAGATGTGAGCAGCCTTAAGCAGGGCATGAGAATGGCTCCTATGAGAGATATGGAGAGAAGTATGGAAAGACAGAGGTAGTGGACCACAGACAATGATGCCCAGTTGCTAATGGACACTCACAGAGGGAAACAAGCAGAAGCATCTGGCTTTCTTGCTTCCAGTGGGCTAAAGTTTTACATACACAATTGCAGTACAGCTCTAGCCTACATATGTCTTTACTGGTCTTTTGTGAAGGCACTGGGACTTTGGTGGGTAGACAAAAAACCCTTTAGTCTCAAGGGCCTCACAGGGCAGACAGACTGGGAGAGATCAAACAGACCTCAGTCTTGTCCGTCCAGGGTTATGTACATTGGTCTTGGTTTTCAGAATGGGTGTTTCTTGAATATGAGGCTGTTTTCATCTTCATATTTTCCCACCGCTGCATGCTTGCCTACAGCATGACCTTGTACTCCGTGTACGAATCCCACGGGCCAGACCCTGTAACCCCACGAAAGTGGGTCAAACCATGCTTCCAACTTTCATTCAAGTTTCACAACAGGAGATCTCAGAACAGCATGGACTAATGGTAATGTCCCATTATGGATAGTAGCTGAAACAGCCGTGCACCAGTTATCACAGTAAAATCATTCTATAACACTGACATCGGCGGTCACTAGAGCTATATATTTTGCAAGTGCCTTCAGTTGCATTCCAACAACAATTAACAAAAATATCGCCAAAGTACCGATATAATAGCAGCCATAGCTGAAATTACATATGTACACCCTTACAAAAATAAAGGTGTTAGGATAGTGTTTGCTTTGGAAAGCTTAGAACAAACAGGTGCAATAATTCAGAAAAGGAGCGGTATATAGCATTGGAAGGATCATTCGTTTAGCCTTAATGAGCAGGAGCAAGGTGCCTTCCACCCCATGTCTGGGTGGAGAAGCATAAATGTGGTCCAGTTGTTAGGAGATTACAAAACTGTTACCAGCGTTTATGACTTATGACATTTAATTTAAGTTCTATTTTACAAATAAACTAATAAAGCTCTCCATTGCACAATGTTTTTTTTAAACAATTTTTATACATTTTCTTTCTTTCTATTTATTTTTTTGACCTTTGACAGATCCTTTTCCTCAGTTGGCAGGTGTAAACTTCTTAAAACACATTTTCATTTTACATTAATCACTTAGTGATTGGAAATCATTAATACCTGTGTGAGATAGTATCACCCACCATAGGCTGATATTTTATTTAAATGTCTTTCATTTAACCCTAAAGTGCAGTTTTCTAAGTGTGCTTAGAAAACTGCACTTCTGTCCGCTTTAGTAGGCTAACCATAATTGTAATTCATATCAAAACAAAGACAGAGTTATTTGTTTTTCACCTTCCGAAGGTTCCTCATAGAACTCTTTGTTATAAAAGGATTTCTGAAAAAGAAAGGGTTATTTATATAACTGTTTGTCTTACTAACCCTTTTGGGCCCTTAACAGCTGAAAAGTGTTCCTCAGAGGCAAATGGTTGTATAGTCAGAACTCCATCTCAAGATTATATTCTTTCTTTAAGATTATTTCCTAAAACGTATCACAAATAAGATTGGGAATCTTAGAGATAAGGAAACCAAATGATGTCCAACAACACTTGGACTTACAGGGTCATGATTTTTTCATATGACCCATACACTATTTAGCTGCTTGCCATGTGCCACACAAATATAATTAAAGCATAATGAATGGATTAAGAAATTGTGTTCTTCTGCAATTTCTCAGAATTGAGTTTAAAGAAACTGTGTCTAGGTGCTATGGGGTATTAGCTTTATATAAAGCTTATAATCCACACAACCCTTTTATTCCACCAATTGTCCTATAATTAAGGCTGATGTTGATGCCAACTCATTCATAAAGGGACTAAAGGCACAAGCAGTGAATAGGCTAACAGCATTAAAGCGATTCCCCAGTAGCTTATAAACGTTTTAGTTGAGTGACTTTGTACTGTTTTTATTTAGTTTTTATTTAACTATTTTTATTTTTATTTGTTGTTGTTTGATAGCCTCAATTTCCAAACCTTTCGCAATTAATGTGGAAACAAGAATCCTTATTTCAAGAAAGATTAACTTCTGGAAAAATTGGTATATTTTTGTGTTCCAAGGGCTTTCCAGCCGAAACAAAACTGGCTTCTGAAAATAGATCAAGCGTGCAGTTCTTCCGTTTTCGACGTCATGCGCACGTAACCAATCACGACGCTTCTTGTAATTGTCTAGAAAGTGTACCGGGTGGTCATGTGGATTGCGACGTCCCGTAACTGTGCGCGTTGGCAGCGCATTTTATCAAAACAATCTCCAGCTGAAGAAGCGACGTTGATCCACCAACTGCCGAGCATGCAAAACCCCACAGCTTTCCAATAAGACTGCGACTGGAAAACGTCTCTAAGATTTTAACTCGTCATAACCTACGTTTAATTTGTACTTCAACTGTTTTTTTTAGATAAAATCATGTTTTTGCCACTCCTGTGCGTAACCGTGGCGCTTGCGTTTCTACATGCCGATGCACAGAACTCCAACAGGTTTGTTATTGGCTGCCCTGCCCGATGTGAAAAATCGATGTGTCCCAGACTTCCAGGGGACTGTTTAGCGGGACAGGTCCTCGACGCCTGTAGCTGCTGCCTCGTGTGCGCATCGGGAGAGGGCGAAGCCTGCGGCGGTAGCGGCAAGCTTGGAGACCCAGTGTGCGCAGAGGGACTTGAGTGCTCCGTGGCCGGCGGGGTGGGCTACTCCGCCACAGTAAGGAGAAGGAGCAAGACCGGGATTTGCGTTTGCAAAGCCGCCGACCCCGTGTGCGGCAGCGACGGGGTGTCCTACCGGAATATCTGCGAACTCAAAAGAGTCAGCAGTCGGGCTCGCGAGCTCCAGCAACCACCTGTTCTGTTCATTCAGCGGGGAGCTTGTGGAAAAGGTACCTTCAGATTCAGTGTGTGGCGTGGAATTTCTTATACATCCTGAAGTCACTCGAGTCGCGTAGCTCGTGTCATTGATGCGGCCTATTGCCTGCATATAGGCGCCAAATTCACCTGTTTATCAAACTACTATAACTATCTTTTCTTAAATTTTGAGCTGTACGCTATTCGAAGTGTTACGAACTGACTCTCTTTAAAACGTTTCGAATTCCTCAGCTGAATAAAGTCACAGACAACTAGAGCTTGATCTACACTTATGTAATATGTCAGGTATGTGTAGCCCACAGGCATATGGCCATAAATCTCCCGATTACCAAAGAGTGGCCTGCTTAACCAAAACATAATAAACCTTTTCAAAGGTATGAATGAGTCAGAAAGTTTTAGCCTAGTAATTGGCAATAGCCTATATGTTAATGTTTCCGCTGAGACCTGTCATTTATAGTTGTTATGTAACACCATGTAATTGTAATCAGAGAAACACAAATATTCATAATTAGACTTCCACTGACGTATTTTCTCTTATGAACTGCAGCACAGCCAAGCATGCATTTATCATCATTAAACCGGAGTGTAGCCTATATGAGACACAGTAGATAAGCCTATGGAGAGAGTGCGAAACATTCAGACTCGCCTAAGCACCAAGGGGGCTTATGATAATGTTGCGATATGATAATAACATATAATACTAATAAGGCTCAAGGCTCGGAAAGTCAGGGTGTCAGAGATCTATCTCTGTCTCTCTCTCTCTCTGTCTCGGCATGTGTGTTGCATTATATCCATTCACCCTGTCAACTGATTCATGCATCACAGTAACAGTCACATTAGGGAATGCAATATGGTGCATTGCAAGCCACAGGTCTTTCTCTGTTAGAGATAAATTAAAGCAGTCATGCCATGAGACGTTGAGGAGGTTATACATTTGTTGGGCAGCAGGGAATTCTCAACTATGTGTCAACTAAGTGCTGATTTCAATAACAGTTGTGTGCTGTATTGTGTTCTTATTTGTCAAACTGCCATATTCTCCACCTAGACACATTTTTCTCCCGAATGCAACAACTGCCATTCTGTGCGATGTGTGGCGATTTCTGCTCAGGAGAAAAGATGTTTATTCAATTAACATTGTCAAATATTTTCTCCTCACAATTTAATTATTAATGCATGTGGGTTAGACTTGCTGTTAGCTTTATAATTATATGTAAATATAAATAATCTGTTCATTTAAATACTGTATGTATGTAAGACCTAAAGTTTTACTTTTACTGTTTTTTATATGTACTTCAGCATGCATAACAATCTAAAGGGTGTATAAGGGGTGTCTTGCTTTGAAAAATGGTTTAGAGGATGTAATCCTTTTAATCCATACATTTGGGTTTTATGGTGGCCCAGCGGTCCTTTGGCCTTAACCTCAGTCAAAACTGTGCCAATGTGTCAAGGTATACAAGGTCTTTATGAGAAAAACACTCCGGCCTCATGTTAAGAAAACACACAATTACAGTTCGGATGATGTCATCTCAATGCCTGGACTGAAGATGTGTGTGCTAGTAGTATGATTTGGCTACAAAGTTTTGCTAATATTCTGCAATGCCTTTGGGGCTCATTTGTTTTAAATAGCTCGGTTTTTGACACACACGGCCATATAAGGGTGGCAGAAACAAGTGATATTGTGAGGAACAGAAACCAGTGAATGAGATCATAACGAATGCATAAAGTAGGTGCTGAGTGACAGTTGATCATTGACTGTGCATTCCTGTAAGGTTTCAGTTGGTACAGTTAGTAAATTTTGTGTTTTTACTTGCAGTTTATTTTTGAAACTTTGATATTGTATATAGCCTAATGTGGGAGCAGGATAGTCTAGTGGTCTGGGTGTTGGACTCCCAGCCAGAAGGTCGTGGGTTCGAGCCCCAGAGTTGGCTTACCTGTAAGCATCCTTGAGCAAGATGCCTAATCCCTATCTGCTCCATGTAATAGCATGTTGCTTTGGATAAAAGCGTCTGCTAAATGCTGTAAATGTAGGCTTTATGAATATTTCTCTCTTGTGTGTTCCCCAGTTTCCTTTCTCTTAATCCTTTCTTTCTACAACAATTTATTGTTTTTCACTCATGGCCCAATGTCGCTGATACGACATATAAACCTCATGTCTCGTCCCTCTCTTTTCCATCTCCAATGTTGACTCTTCCGTCAAGTCAGCACTCTCAAGACACTGGCTTAACGCCGGGCCACCATGAAACCCAGTAATCTTGTCATTAAAAGTTGAATGTTTACTTTAAAAACCATCCGATGTAGAAATATTTTAAGTGTGTTTAAATTTTCAGTTGAGCGATGCCTTCCAATCTGTCAAGCGTGGAAAGTTGGAGGGATGTGTGCAATGCCAGAACGTCACTTTATATTTATTTTATCATAATTATATTGAGTCACTTCTATTTTCAGTTAACTGTTTTGCAGTAACGTCTTAGCCTTATTCATTTGGTTTATTTATCTTTCTTTAATATTTAAAGCAAGATTAAGCAAATAGGTGAGACAAAATGAACGGGTGAAAGTGAAATTAAATGCTTAATGGAAAAAAAGTGACACGGGTTATATTTTCTCGTATGTTAGAAAATATTATAAACAGCGATGTTAATGGTAATCTAGCCATAGCTTTATAACTGCTGACATTACTAAGCCTCACCAAGACTAAATGGATCATAAAGCTATACTATACTTGAATGCATAGTACTGAAGCATCTAGTCCCTGGAGCTCGCCAATATAGGGCCAAGATCAATAGCCTATTGGCAAGGATTCTGTAACAGATCACAGCAATGCTTCCCACTGCAACCCCAGAGTAGGGGTTGCAAAATGCCTTTTTCTGAGGCTCGAGCTGATTAATCAGGTTTTATTGTGTTGAGTCAATTATTGTAGACATTTTGCAATGCTGTTTGTATTCTTTGAAAACATACCCATAACATATTATATAGTTGTATGCTATCATGTTGCTATTAGTGTAAAAGCAGTGTGACCCACCTGCTCAAAATACAATTCAAGTACCTACTCTTCATCAGCTTGGTTTGCCACCACAGCGCCAGTTAAGGCAAGGCTGAGCATTCATTTGACACAATTTTTACCCTAAAAAAATTCTGCCATTTAGAGTCGGCCAGGCCCTGTTAGGTTTGCACTTGACCTCTCTGTCGGAAGCCTGAAGGAATGGCACTGGGATTAGCGAGGCGGAAGAAGAGGAGAGAGGCCTAACACGCTCTTATCTGCTTCCTCTGGAGAGCAGGGAGCTGTGGAAAGCTGTTTCAGTTTGAAGGAGCCCTAAGCGGCTGACAAACAGGGGCGGGGACCGCTTTGTGTTGAGGTCAGAGGGTGTAAAGTGATGTGGATACAGGTGTCGAGTTGGGGAATTGTCACTGTGTGTGTGTGTGTGTATGTGTGAACTGAGGTCTTCATATGGCCGTTTGCGAGAACTTTTCAGATTTCCATCTTAGTTCAATTTATTCCCTCTCAATTTATACTCAAGTTGAAGACTTTAAATAATCAGAATGACTAGACTGATAAACTTGACTGTATGACTCTAATAAACTTCCCAAATAGTGATTTATATCTTCCTCTGGAGTAGCATTTACACATTCTTTCAATGTTACGTTCCAGTCTCTCTCTCTCTCTCTCTCTCTCTCTCTCTCTCTCTTTCTCTGTCTGCTGCCTGTGTTAGAGAATGCCTACCCTGGGTCACAGCACCTGGAAAACCCAGTTCACTGCAGTTTAACTGCCTGTAAAGCTCTATAGGCTTTAGGCAGTGTCTCTATCTGGTTTTGAATGTGTCTATGTGGAATCTGCGACTTTTTAAAGGGGCATTGTTAAAGGAGTTTTAGGCAACAATTGAGACTGCTTTTATAGCCTTACCCAGGCCCAAGTCATAATATATGCTACTCTTTACAGCTGCCTCATGATGTCACCGTCTCTCCTTCCATATAGCGCTTATGAGGCTATTGTTCCTAAAAGGGTCTCATTGGACTCGATATTGAGGCTGAGTACATTTTAGGGTTCTATAAGGGGGACAGCTGCTTTTCCATTTGTCTGACGTTCACCAATGCACAGCCCCACTTTTGTCTTCAAGTTCCAGCTCCCTCATTGTGAGCTATCAGTCACTGTCTACTGTCCATTCTGGTAATAATATCCTGGCTCGCCTCGCTACCTTCGCAGCGTAGACTGCGTTCAGGAAGCAGAGATGAGCCGCGTAGTACGGTACATCTGTCTTCCAATTCCCCATTTCCCCTGAATAAGCTGGCCTAAGCCTGCCTTTATTTCCATTGCAGAAACACAGAAATTGTTTACGTGTGTCTTCATGTTGGGATGAGTGTGCTTTGAGCATCTGTGTGGATGCTGCAGAATAATGTTTTTGGACTTTAAGGCAGTCTGATGCTCTAATAGTTACCCACAGGTCCTGGAGCATTACGCGGGAAATGACTGCAACCTTTCCATTACACGCAGGCTATTTCTTTCACTCACTGTGGGGCTTGTGAGACTTTTAACATTTATCAGACTCTATCATTGGATGTTAGAATTGAAGTGTGCTCAAAAGTGTGACAGCGGCGATGCCCAGCGGAGGAAAAGCGTTTGGACGCATCGTGTTAAAGTCTACACCCTGTAAATGTTGATGTGTTTTTCAAAAGGACAAACAGATCAACAATTATAATGATAGCATTCCATTTCTTCTTCTTTTCAAGGTCTAGGGGAAGATCACAATCGTTTCTCGAGGGATGAGACGTGTTTTGAGGATTATAAACAGTAGCCTACAGTGTAATTTAGCGGTATCCAATACACAGAGACAGCACTCATTCCACGCTCCTGTTAGTTTAACTGCCCCTCAAGCACAAGCGTTTGGTCTTAACCAATCCACTGTAATTGGTCCTATCCTCAAGCTAGGAGCTTTCCTTTGATAAACGCTTCACAAACTTTCGGCACTGTAGGAGAATGTGATGACATGAAAACGATCCTCGAGAGTAAGTACGGTCGACGGCACGAGATGAAATAAGTGCTCAGGGACGGGGGAAAAATACGTAAAACGCAGCTGTGCCGATTTCACATCAAGATTCACATGTCCCTGTGATTCTTGATTCATAGGTTGGGTTAGAGAGGCTTTACTGCCTTCTGAGCAGGGCGTAATTACCTGGTGAAACAGTCAACATTTCCCCGACTGTCTACAATAGATGGGATGCACTCGTGACTGTCTATGTGACTGCGTGCACTTGGATGTCAGCATGTGGAAGGACCGGTTTATGTTCTGGAAGGAAGGAACTGTGCATTCGGGGCTTAGATTGAGGGTTAGGGTTAGAGACTGGGGTTAGCTGAGTAAGATTAAGGGTTAGGGAAGAGATGAAGTCGATAGACTGTTTGTAATAAGCGTCGGTGTGTGTGTGTGTGTGTGTGCGCGCGCGTCCTAGACGGCCTCAACCACAGATACGCTGTCATCCTTTATTTTTCCGGGCCTGTTGTAATAAACAGCAGTTTCATTTGTCGGGTTTCTATTCTCTCTCACTGCTGTGATTACGGGGTACTTTGGAGGATTCTCTGTTTGTTTTTATACTTCTGACATCCTGTGGGTGTGTGTGTGTGTGTGTCTTGTCATTGCAGCCCAGGTCAACCCAGACAGCCCGAGGCACAAATATAACTTCATCGCCGACGTGGTAGAGAGAATCGCACCGTCTGTGGTTCACATTGAACTCTACCGCAAGTAAGCGCCATGCACCTGTGAATGTGTGTGTGGGTTGGTGCAATCAGACACAAAATAAAAGAAGTAATGAATCAAATATCCTGCACGTCTATCCAGTAAAGATATGACACAGTCCAAACAGCCAAGCACACAAAGTTAGTGCATGAAAAAGGTTAACAAGGAATAATGTGTTTGTGTGTTGTGGTGATATTCCAGTATTTACAGGCCACCTGTGTGTCTACCTGCCGGGCCACGCCCATTTGTAGGGCACCTCGCTAGCTGCTTCACTCTTTCATCGCATTTCTCATCATCCTCTTTCATTTTCACACATCCAACTGTTTTCACACCCCACACTTCTTAGTCTGTCGTCGCCTGTAATCCACTTTTTTACATGTCTGCTTTGTAAGTCTCTTTCTCTCCTTCACCCAGCCCCTCTGTTTCATTCTTTCATTGCCGCCTCTGTTATCTACTTTTTGGCTCATATTGGCCTTTTTATACACCGGTGGTTTTCAACCCCTGCCCGAAAGAATTAGGTTGCTTTTTTAATCCGACTAATTTAACTGACGCTTTTTTCTTAAGCGATTTACAGGTAGGCTGGGCATGTCGGGGATAGAACCCATGACCACCACTAACCTCTCACTCACCTATCCTGCATAACACAATAGCATAAAATATTTACAGTATAGGTAGCCATAAACAATAATGAACTGTACTGTATGTATACCATAATTTATGGTAGAGGATACACACTTGCTTTCATCGGGGAAGTGTATTACATAAGCTTTTAACTGAATTACCTTCCACGTTACTGAAGTGTTGGCTGTAGGCTAGAGATTAATTTATTTAACCTTCTTCCACTGCGAGGTCAACTGAATGTATCTGATCCACTCAAGAGGTTTTTGTTGTTGTTTGTTGTTTATTTAAAAGGCACCACACACTGTTAAAAAGATTAGCACCCTCTGCAGTCAAGGAATGATTATAGTCCATGAAAGTGGACTCCAAACAATCTGTTTGTGTGTGTGTGTGTGTGTGTGTGTGTGTGTGTGTGTGTGAGAGAGAGAGAGAGAGAGAGAGAGAGAGAGA